>BPLS01000221.1:210527-222525 GCA_019656275.1 Rhododendron kiyosumense | reverse complement strand
CTCTCTCTCTCTCAAGAATGAATTTCAGAGTATGTCTGGAATGTTGTGAATTTTCTAGTGCTCTCTCCAAAATGTGAGCACCCTTTTATATAGCAGTGGTCACAAGAGTAAATCCAGGAGATGTAATGGCTG
Organism: Rhododendron kiyosumense; assembly: GCA_019656275.1. Classification (NCBI taxonomy): domain Eukaryota; kingdom Viridiplantae; phylum Streptophyta; class Magnoliopsida; order Ericales; family Ericaceae; genus Rhododendron; species Rhododendron kiyosumense. The sequence continues at coordinate 222,393 of BPLS01000221.1, read as the reverse complement.
ACATTAACAGGAGAATGAATTCTGCCATTTGAATGAGGGAGGTTACAAGATTGAATACTCCATCATGGGGAGTGGTTACGGGAGTTACATAATCCACACATCAATACGTATATTGATTGTGGTGCGTTCAGATACAATGAACCAGAAACATGTCGGGAGACCCTTCGATAGCCCCAATTTTATTCATCCGAAATTCTAAAAAATTTCCGACACTGACGATGAAGAACAATGGTGGCCCAGAAGCCACCGCCAAAACCCCTCTTCGAAGCATCCCAAGAAGCCCGAGATCTGCATTGAGTAGCTTGTTTTCTTACAGAATGGCTTGTTAATGTCACAAGTTACAGAGAAACAAAAGAAAGTACACAATCTTTGTAAGTGTAAAGTTTGTAGGTAAATACGTATGTACGTGTGTGTATATATTGATTGGTCTGAATAAGCATAAAATTTGAAGGGAAAATGACGGTCAATGACGTGTTTTGATAAATAATACCCGCCAAGAATATACTGAGAACATTTGTTAATACTGAAAATATCATTGACGGGTGTTAATTATCAAAGGAGGCAGGGGCTCTGCTGTGCGGATGGGGCAACAGCCCCTACCCACTCCTCAAAACACTGTCATTTTGTTGGATCCGGGGATACTATCATGCACACCCTGCCTAGCACCCTGCCAAGCATTTTAAAACGACATCGTTTTGACCAAAAAAAGGGGTGTCATCAATACTATGCAAAACTATTCTGTTTTAAGTGGGAAAAATAGCACCGTTTTTGGACCTACAAAAGGGCTGCTGTGTTGATTTTAATTCCTTATTTATTTGGTTAGCATTCCATAACAAGTGTGATTTTTTGTGTGGGCCTCATTACGAATTCTAAAAAAATGATTCAAACCAAAAATTATTCTTAAAATATTTCCTATAGGTTCCTGAAAAAATAGCTCAATCCAATATTTGTAAGGGTTGTTTTAGAATTCATAGGGAGTTTCAGAATTCATAGGGTGTCCTATGAAAGCCTTAGAGTCAAAAATTAATTATGACCTCTTAGAATAATATGATCAGAAAAATAAGATCTTCGCACCGATTCAAACAAACTGAAAATTGGAGCACTAAATTTGTTCACCATATTTTTTAATATATAACAGTCTAAAAAATATGGTGAAAAAATTTAGTGCTCCAATTTTTTAGGTCAAAAAACGGTGCTATTTTTGCCACTCAAAACAATAGTTTTGCATAGTATCGATGACGCAGCTTTTTTGGTCAAAATGGCATCGTTTTGAGATGCTTGGTAGGGTGCTAGGCATGGTGTGTATGGTAGTGTCCCCGGATCCCATTTTGCTCCCTTTGCACACACCATGCACTAAAGCCAGAAGTCACTCTGTGGTTTTGCTCCCTTTTGCACTCCAAATTTTTGCTTTCTTTTTCCTTGTTTGGTATCCAATGAATGAGCATGATGATTTTCTAGGGCCCATTTCGGGTTTCAAAAAATATTTAAACTGTAAGTTATTCTGAAAATATTATTTTATGGATTCTTGTAAAAATTTAGCACAAAATGATATCCATTAGGGCTTCTTTTAGAATTCGTAGGGTCCTACAAATTCTAAAAAAATACTTACCGATATCGGATTGAGCTAATTTTATCCTTGAAACCAATAAATATTTTCAAACTAATTGAGTTTTTGGCCACTAAATCTTAGATTAACAATTTATTGATCTTTTGTGGGTCTCATTTTGTGTTTCACAAAGATGATTCAAATGACTTATTATTTTTAATTTTTTTTATTGGTTCCTAAAAAAAAAAAGTAGCTCAGTGCAATATTTTTTGATTTATCCGCGCTCAACTCAGTGCGATATTTTTTTCAGAATACGTAGGGTTTTTTTTCATAGAGGCCCTACAAATTCTATAAAAAAAAACCGTACAAATTAAATATTAGTTTGAACTAATTTTTACAAGAACACATTAAAAAATTATTTTGAGAATAATTTACGGTTTGAATCAATTTTTTGGGACCCAAAATGAGCCTACAAAGCATCATGCCCATTTATTGGGTATCTAACAAGGAAAAAGATAGGTTGCATAAATTTGGATTGCCTAAAGAGCAAAACGTTTTGAGGAGTGGGTAAGGGCTGCTGCCCCATCCGCACAGCAGAGCCCCCGCCTACATTATCAAAACACACCGTCATTTTTTCCAAATTTGAACGAGGATATCAGCACAGCAGAGCCCCCGCCTACATTATCAAAACACACCGTCATTTTTTCTAAATTTGAACAAGGACAAAAAAAGAAAAAAGCCCAATCGTCTTATTTAACCAAAAAGGCCCAAAGTATTTCTTCATGTGTAGCATAAGTGGAAATTGGGCTTGATTTTCCTACTCGAGAGAACCAAACTCTTGCCCATTGTTTGTTAAGGATAAAGTCCAGCCCAACTTCGTTATTTAGCCTTTGTTGTCACCAAGTTTTTGAATTGGTTACTAAGGCCTGACCTAAGCCCAATACGAATCCAAGATGATGAAAAGTCCAACGTTGGCCTACGTTTTACTCTTTGCTTGTTGGACCGTATTAGGGTTAGCAGCCCAAGATCAATGGGATTCCGGATATAAGTGAAAAATAAATTAACAAAGGAGAAAAGAAAAACAAAGACCATGTACTACATTCCCTTCCTCTTTTCAAAAACGTGAGTTTGGCATAACTTATTAGGGGCTTTTTGGCATGGTTTTTTTAGTTCTTTTTTCTTAATCATTACAAGATTCGATTCAAATTTTTAGACCATGTACTTTTGTCTTGGGGAGAGGAATCAAAAAGGTATAAAAACATATAACAAAGTTGAAAAAATTGATGTAAGACGGCGAAAAAAACTCAAAAAGTAAAAAATAAAAGTCAATTTTTTTTTGCTCTTTTTGCCGTCTTCTATGGATTTTTTTATAACTTTTTTTATTTAATTGTCAAGATGGAGAATTTGGGGCAAAAATTTGACCTAAATCTTATAAATACGAAGATTAAGAGAGAATAACAAATAGACCATCCCTATGAAAAGTAAAAATTTCTAAAATCAACCCATTGAATTGACAATAATAAGTACATGTGCTTGTGTATTAAAAATTGTAAAAAGTACATAAGAATACATATTTTTATTGTCTTCTTGTGTGCTTATTGTATACTATAAAAAGTTAGGCCTAACTCGATCGTTTGCTAGCTCTCCTCCGTGGGGTGGGGCCCACCAAAAGAAATAGGAATACCATTCTAATAATAATGTGAGGGGCGGGATAGGTGGTGGGGTCCTCTCGAATCTCAATCATGGAGGGAAAATGATTTTAAGCATATCTCCCAATGGGGCCATAGCCCAAGAGAGCTGAGCAGCCCATCAAAAGAGACTCTCAATTGTGTCAAATAATTAGTGTAGGGCTGGTTAATGTTGAGATCAGAACGTAAATCAATTGATTGATCGGCCTTTGGGCCATACACCATCCAATATTTTACAGAAAAATGAGGGTGAGATGCTCTTTGTCTACACTTTCTTATCTCTTTCAATAAATTTCCTAGAAAGTACACCATGTATGATGCTAATTCAAAGTTGATATGATGTTTTGTGTTGTGGAAAATGTAAGTATTTAGTTGGTAAATTCATATTCTCATCACTTTCTGGTTGGTTTTCTAGTACAATATATTGGTGCGCTCTATAGACATTTACGTTGGGTTCAGTATGAAGTGGGACCGACTCTTAAGGAATTAGTCGATGAGGAGGCACGTAATCTGATTAGAACAGCAAGAGTTATAAAGGAATGAAATTTTTAAGATATTATGATTGAAAAATTACTCTCTTCGTCTTATATTTTTAGTACTTTACGAAAGTACTTTTTTGTTTTTTTTTTTGGTCAAAAAGTAATATAAGTTTTCTAGACTCCAAGAAGAGGGTTACCAAGTAGATTCCGACTTATGGAGAATGTCGTTGCATAGATATTACAGTACTACTTTCTCTTTTACGTCTTGTTTAATTATAAGGAAAAAAGGAGTTGTACCTTTGTTTGAGTTGTGTTTCAGGATTTTATTTTTTAGATGAAAACAGTTATATAAGGTTTCGTATTATTATTTTTCCTTCTTTCATTTTTTTTTTTAAAAAAAATTTACCAATTTTTATTTTGCATTTTGCGTACATGTAGCGTAGATATACTTGAAGTGTAAATAACCAAAATTTACAAACACTGAACTAAATTTAACAAATTATCCTACTTTGACTTGGCATTTTCACCTTTTCACAATTTTTTCAATTTGAGTGAATCTGTTAAGAATGTTTCTCTTCACTTTTCTATATAGGGCTACACTAGATATAGTCAGAAAAATATAATTAAATTGAAAGAAATGTACTACTGACCCAAAAAAAAAAAGTGCCACGACCGCCAAAGATATTATTTCTTTTTTGGTCACTCAATAGATATCTAATCTACTTCTATGGAGAAGGGAAATGGGTATCTATTAGTCTTATTAGTCTCTTTCTCTCAATCTTTGTAACATTTTCAAAAATTAATGAAACTTTTTTGTCTTTAAAAAAAAGAAGGAAAAAGGAGTACGTTATGCAGCATACGAGTGAGACATGTTTAAAAGGCATCAATTACCACACCAAACACCTACTCTCATGGCAAAAATCGAACTCTCTACTTTCATATGAAAAATGTGAAGAAGTGTCGTTCTACTACTGTAAACCTGTTGGTCAGGGCCAAAGATATTGAAAAATGAGAATCCAAAACATAGCCGGAGTGCACGTGGAAGGGCAATTTATGGGTCGCGGTCTACATTCTATGCCAAACCGGCCGAAGTCCCATCAATCAAACAAAGTTTTCCACATTGAAAGATTTTCAAAAGTCAGTCAAATGATTAATTGAAAAAAAAGAAATCGTACACAGTCCTATTTTTCTTGGAGTAGGTTTTATAGGCTTAGCAAGCGTGGTACGGTTGCTGAGAAACAAAGTGTCTCATCTTCCTCAGTTCCTTGCCGCGTAAATCATGTGTTCATGTCCCCGTATCCAATCTCATGCTAGTTCAATCACAACAAAAAGAGAGAAAAACTATCATACTCTGTCTCTCTCTCTCTCTCTCTCAATCTCTATCAGATCAAAGAGAGAAGAATATGCTTAAGAGAGAGAGAATTCGACCCTATTCATTTTAGATTTTGAAGAAGATTTTTAAAAGTAATTAGTAAAATGAGATAGATATAAAAAATTTATTGAAATTGTGTTCAGAGATTTTCAGCCTTCCAAACGAACAAGGCCTTCATGATGGGAAATTTACACCGTTTGTTTTACTGAATCCCGTGAATTGAGTTTACAATGTTACTGACACAGTCTGCCATTTTATGTTGCTGGCAGTACGTGATTGGCTACAGGAACGGATTTAGTAATTTGTTATAATGAGTACACTAATTTTTACTAACAAATGAGAGCCTGTTCCAGAACACTTTCTTAAAAAATAAGTACTTATTTCACATTTTCAAACTTAAAAATAATGCAAAACGAAAAATAATTTTTCAATTTTTTTGCACTGTATTAAAGATTTCAATGAGTTCTTTCAAATAAGATCCATATTGCATATTTTTAGATTTTAATGAAACCATCATTTTTTAGCTTGAAATTACATTATTAAAAAATAAGTACTTATTTGGCGTTGCGGAACGGGGCCTAAGTCACCACCCAATTGATCCCTAATCTTGGGCTTGAAAGATAACTAAAATTTTAAACTCAATAGCAAAAATCCCAATCAAAAGGCCAATTCATTTATATACATCATGTATATTTGCATATATGAATGCCGCGGACGGATAGCCGACTGACAGCAGGCGACGAGAGAGATGTGCGATTTGCGAAAACTTGTGCCTATTTTTTTTTTTTTTCCAAGGACTGTAGTTTTACCTTTCCTTAAAAAAATACTAAAAACCAACCCGAAAGTGTTTGACCTTGTGGTCAAAGTTTGGACTTAGGGTCCCTCCTAAAGTTTCAAGATCGAAATTTCTTTAGTGTTATCAACTCTTTTAGAATCAGTCTATATAGAGTTTTGCTTTAATTTCAATTGGGATGCCCACAAATGAGCAGTAGGATTGGTCCTTCTAAAATTAGTTGAAGTGCACAAAACTGTCACAAATACTTGAGTTATATTTTAAAAAAATTTGAAATTGACTAGGGACACGTGCCACATTATAAATCCATCTTTGATTACTGGATACCACGTGTACATGATAGCCTGGGAGCCTATTTGCAACCAAAAATTTCTCCCACTTTTAAGAGTAGTATTTTCTGACAATTCTCTTTTGATTGACAAATCCCACCAAACACATGGTTCAAACTTCGGTCATAAAACTTTAGGGAAAAAATATCTGTCCATGCTTTTAATACTCGCTCTACGTGCTCGTTTTTAATTTTTATTCTCACAAATTTTAATAGTCTAGAATATTTTTGAAAGATATTTTCACGCTCTCATTCCCACTTTCACATAGACTCATGCGTTCGAATTATGTGATTTAGGTTTAAACTGAGCCAGTTGTAATTGCTTATTTTTTAAACTTTAATGTTAGAATTTTCTTGAAAAATAATAAGAAAATTGCATAATTTCTTTTTCAAGACGATCTATATAAACTCCATAAAAGCATAAAAAACTGTGTTTGCATTAATTGGAGAAATGCTTACAATACACAACTCACTTGGAACTTCCAATACCCATCCAACAAACTGGATTTAATGTACCAATACTAAAATACTAAAAGTCTACCTGTTAGGATAAGCCAAGTGTATAATATTAGGCATAATGGAGTGAGCATATATAATACATACATATATATGGGGCTGGTTCCCCTCACACAAAAGTTGACACAAAATTAATTGGAGTTTCACGCATATGATTGAAGCCATTCAATTTGTTTAATTAAAATATGTTTTAAGAGTTCCTATACGTTAAAAATTAAATCAACTCATTCCGGTATTGGTAAGAACTTGATCAGTTCGTTGAATTTTATCATTTATATATTAGGCATCATTGTAAATCATCTTTAATAAGGGCCCCCAACTTCTTCATATATCCCTTCTCTCTTTTAATCTGTACTGCAACCTCTTGTGCACATGTTTTTTTTTTTCGCTCGGCAACCTCTTGTGCACATGTTTCCTGTTGGAGATTGGATTGTGCGTTTGTTCCTTTCGATCTTCCAAATGGTGGCCGGACGCTTTTTGGAACTTAATCCTAGTTTGATCCTGGTTATGGTTTTAAGAGGATTGGTACTAATAATGATGAAGAGATAAGATTGGGATTGATGATGAGTTAGAATTGATATCGAAGTGAATCTCAAGTCATGCTCTTAATATATTTCTTTCTCTCCTCATGGCGGGGAGATTTCATGAATATATGCATGCTTAGAGATTTAGAAAGTAACTCTCACCGCTCAATACGAAATTGAGAACATGTAATTCATAATTAAAAATATATGGACATTGCATTTTTTCCTAGGATAACATCTCGTAATTGTGGATTTTGTTTTTGTAATATTTGGAGTTGGATTTTTTTTATTTTAACAGGCTTTGAATTTGATTTAGGAATGAGTACGCAAAGGAGGGTTTTTCCTCAGGTGTAGGTTATGCTCTTCTTCTTTTTACTTACAATCGATGAAAGAATACATATATTTGAATTATATCATTCGAAAAATAAGTTTAGAAACACTTAGTGTTAAAGAAATGAATCCCACATTGCTTGGGAGTGGAATGGATAATCATTTAATAACATCTGGGATCTCTCCACTCATTGTCAATTGGTTTTGAGATGGATATAAAGTTTCTACATTGTATCAGAGCGGGACCCGTTCCACCCCATATTTTATAAAAATTCACAATTCACACCCCGGGATGACAGGCTGCACGATGATAGGAACCAAAAAGTAGCCACACGTGACAGACTTCAAACGCGGCTGCACGTAAGGGGGATGTTAAGAAAATGAATCTCACATTGCTTGAATGTGGAATGGATGATCACTTAATAACATTTGGGATCTCTCCACTCATTGCCAATTGATTTTGAGATGGATATAAATTTTATACATGGTAGCAGAGCGGGGCCTATTCCACCCCACATTTTATAAAATTCACAATCCACACCCTGCGATGACAGACTAGTGAAAATGCTGCATGATGATAGGACCCAAAAAGTGGCCATACGAAACAGACCTCAAACGCGGCACGTGAGGGGAGATGTTATAGAAATGAATCCCACATTTCTTCGGAGTGGAATCTGTAATCACTTAATAACATCTAGAACATCTCCACTCATTGCCAATTGATTTTGAGATGGATATAAAGTTTCTACACTTAGCCCAACAGATAGCCTATTAAGGGGAAGAAAAACAAAACAATAACCCCCATTCAGGGAAAGAAAGTAATCAATATTTTACTTTTGACAGATTGAGATTGACCTCATGACCTCCCCTATGAAAATGCATGTACAATGGTTGCCAACTGAGCTACCCCAAATGATTGTTTAGGTTATGCTCTTACTTACTAGGATCTTGGCCTTCTTAATTGGGTAAGTTAACTAATTAAATAATGGTTTCTGGTTCATATTTTTATTTAAAGGGCTATAAAAAGGGAAACTGCTTTCTTCTTCTTCTTTTTTCCTGTATTATCGGACATATATTCATACACATTGGCACAGCAATCTTTTCACCTATTATAAGAGAAACAATCATGAAACAAAAATAAGATACATAACTATCCATCATGCTGAATAAAGTACCCAGTTATGTCCATTTAGTTATCCAACTGGTAATTAAATCCCACTAATCTATACTATATAGAAATCAGGAAATTAAAAATGACCCAAAAAATAAAAATAAAAATTACCTGAAACCGTATTGACTTTAGTGAATAGGCTATCATGACTTTTTTTACCTGGGTTTCATGAAAACATAAAGAGCAAATAAATAAATTGTGGAGAAATTGAACCGTTAAGAATAACAGAGGATATCAACTAGGAACCCAATTTGATATGCATATCACATTAATTAGTCTACAATATTCTAGGAACCCAAATTGATAATATCACGATAGTCTACAATATATATATATAGTCCATCGGTGCTTACCATTTGGAGGTGTGTCATTTAAATTTGGCACACCAAATTACTTCTTGGACATTTGAACGTAGGTTAATACTTTTTCGTAGAGTTGGCATGACAATCTTTTCACCTATTAGAATATAAACAATCATGAAGCAAAAAACTAAGGCTGCGTTCTTGCAACTTATAAGTCTAGAACTTATTTCAATATTTTTTACTTTTTTTATTTAGTTTTTTGTCGTAATTTTGGGGTTAATCATTTGTTTCGAAAGAGGACGAATCAGAAAAGTATAAAAATATGGACCTTGAAAAAAATTCAAATAAGACGACACTTTAAACAAATAAGACAGTTGTTTGATACTTGTTTCATAACTTTTTTTGGCTTTCCGTCATAATTTTATACTTTTTAGACTCATCTCATTAAGACAGATGATTAATCTAAAAATATGACACAAATCTATTAAAAATTCAGAAAAACCGAACAAAACACAAAATGGCAAAAAAATAAAATAAAAGTTTACAAGAATGGTGCCGAATATACACAACTATCCATCAAGCAAAATATTTTACCCTATAATTAATCACACTGTAATTCCCATGCATTATGAACTGGTACTCATAAGAAACTGTCCTCATGCGAAGCTATCCAATTATGGTTTCGAGGAAGTTTCTGTCCATGTAGACAATTTTATTTTCTAAAAAACAGTAATGGAGATCCTATATAAGTCAAGCGGTAAAAAAGCATAAAAATGCCTACTAATGGGTTCATGGCCCATGGGGTTGAGAACTGAGTTTTCACAAAAGTTATCTTCATATGCATCGCAAGCGTACGGAAACACAAAATTAGTAGTACGAGTTAAGATTTGTTGATTCCCGCACGAATACTCGGAAATTAAATTCTTCTCTAAACTTATTGATTCTCAGAATACCCAAGAATAAATTAAGGGAGTAACTTGCACACGCATTAGTGTCTAGTTACTATTAAATGGTCAGGTATAAAGAAATGGTTTTGAAAGTCATGAAGATGGCAATTACCTATAGAATGGTTGGTGTTTCGAGTTGCCAAATTCTTCTCGCGCAAGGTGCAAGATCTCACACGGCGTACTTCTTTCACCTTTTCGTTGATTCCTTTTTTGTTTGATCGATCAATATTCTCAGGATCTCCATATTCAAGTATTTGTCTTTTTTGATTGGAACAATTTATGTTGGGGTTAAATTCAGGGACGGACCCAGGATTTATAATCACTGGGATCAAGTTATCTACAGCATGTATAATTTGGTATTAACACATGATAAAGAATAAACAAATTCAATATTAATACTACACAAAAAAAAAAAAACCTATTTATCTAATACATAAACAAAAAGCGATTTGTCAATCCATTACACATCGTTTCACTTACAATTGACCCCAAAGATTTTTCATATTTGGTGAGCAAAACAATGAACATAGTACACAGAATAACTTGACTTAAATTTATTCTAATTTTTAATTAACAAAACAAGGTCACAATATAAGTTTGCTGAGGTAGTTAGGTTGGATTAATGATAGGCCTTAACTTAGTTCTCAAAATTCAAAGTCCTAAATTAGAATTGACCAATGTAACGTGGATAGTAAACATTAAACAATCTAATAAATACTTCCTCCCTTCCATTTTGTTTGTTTATTTTTTAACACAAAAGACTATTATTGTTGGCGAAATTACCTAAAAAAATATATTTGAATGGTTAAACAAGACCTGGGGCAAGTATATTACTTTTTGGACAAGAACCAAAGTGTAAAATATATATGGGGCAATTATATTTACTTTGGAGCAAGAACCAAAGGATCTAAATTTAAGAGGCAAAAAACAGTCGAAATTTCCAAAATTTAATGCATATCCCTGGGAATTTCCACCTTTAGTGGGGTCAATAGACCACTCTTGCCCAAGGATAAATCCGCCCATGGGGTTAATATTCTCATGATGCATCCAGTAAAAATTGATTGGACCTCCGCGTATAGCGTGTGAGAAAGGGAAAAAATTATTAACCAATACATAAAAATACAAAAAGTATAAGAGACCAAAAAGAAAGGAAAAGGAAAGATTCGTGCTAATATAATCACACCGGGCCTGAGAGAGATGGATAATGACTATAACAAGGGCACTCAAGGAATTTTGTAATGGAAGCTATGGTAGTTCGATATCATACCACTAGCTAGTATAAAAAAAGATGCTAGGGTTAGGATAAGGGTTGTCAAAGCTGCCTTTTTCTTCAAGTTCTCAAAACAGCCCAGCTTCTTGACAGTACTGGATAACAGCTTCCGCCTAGAGAGAGAGAGAGAGAGAGAGAAGAAGAAGAAGAAGAAGAATTAGGGTTACAAAAAAAGCATGAAGAAGCGCGTCGTAAGAAGGGAAGGAGGACCGAACATAAGGTCCAGCAGCTCTTCTTCTCCTGTTGTTCGGAGCGTGCGACACGCAGAGTGCCAGAAAAATCACGCGGCGAATATCGGAGGGTACGCTGTGGATGGGTGCAGGGAGTTCATGCCTAGCGGAGAGGAGGGGACCAACGGCGCACTTTTGTGCGCCGCTTGCGGCTGCCACCGGAATTTCCATAGGAGGGAAGTTGAAATTGAGGTAGTTTGCGAGTCTTCTTGTTCTTGACCTCCACTCAAATGGGGTTTATTGTGTGCAATCAGATTTCAAGAAGTGTGTGACTGATGTGTGACATGAATCGCTCATACTATTCAGTTTAGTCTATAAATCAAGAATTTTTATCAGGTGGAGTGTGGACCCTATCCAAGATGAAACACCC
>BPLS01000221.1:182222-210517 GCA_019656275.1 Rhododendron kiyosumense | reverse complement strand
CTCTCTCTCTCTCTCTCTCTCTCTCTCTCTCTCTCTCTCTCTCTCTCTCGTTTGTAGTTTTTTCATTGGATTTTGCAGATTGAAATTGTTGTACAGTCGATGTACATGATATAGCTTCATGATTAAGAAGACGACTCTGGTTGTTCGATTAGGGTACCTGGAAAGTAAATTTCTAGTGTGGTTTTTGGTGGGAAATATTAGGGACTTAATTTATCCCTCCTATATACTTGTTTGTTTGGTTAACTTTGTTTGTAGTTTTTGCTTACTTTTATTACACAAAGTAATTTTGCACAAGTGATCAATTGGAGGCTTGTAAAAGAGGAGAGCAATTTTGTTTACCCTCAGCGAGAGCGTGCTCATTTCCAATCTCACGTCGATTATCAGAATCGTTCATATTATACATATTTAGTTTGGTAGAGAGAACACATGCACTGAATTTTTCAATTGTCTCTTAAGAAATGAATATTGACAACATGAACATATTTAATTATCCAAGTGAGCACACCTTTGTCGAGGTTGAACAAATGAGGGTGAACAGATTCAGTCTCGTAAAAAAGGACTGAATATATATAGCTGGTAAATGAGCGATGATGATTCTGTGCTTGGATAAAGTCTGCATTCACAAAAAGATTGGTCCAGTTACTTGAATCGAGTTTAATAAGAGCAAATTAATCAAAGTGATATATTTGTTTTATCCCATGACAAAATACTGTAACGGAGTCTACTCATCTCTGTTTGGATGTGTGCAAAACCCTCTTGAATTATGTTGAATTCATGATCTTTTGAGTAAAAAATTATAACACATAAAAACCGAAAGAAGATGAATTCTTCTTTCTTTTATCACTTACTATTTTCTATCAAAACATAACCTCAACTTTGAAGTCATACCATTTGCATAATATGAATAATTTGATGGATGACGTTTTAAATAGACGTTGTTGTTATTATTATTATTATTATTATTATAAATGAACGATCATTATTGATATTGATAGATGTACAAGTCAAAGGGAGGTTTGAATGCTTGTTAAATACAGTAAATGTTACAGTAGTACGTTATTATTGAAGAAACATGTTCGGCATACGATGAATTTATTAATGGAGAAATGAGGAAGTCTAGGGATAGGCAGTGGGTAGCTAGCTTGGACCAGATGCTTCAGTACTGGTACAATTTCCCATCTGTCAGCACTAAAAATGGTCCAACGGACAATAATATAGCTAAGAAACTGAATCCTCTTCAATCTTTAATTTGGACTGATTGAAACAGTCACTTTAACTAATAATTTAAATTTTTAAAATTTTTTGAATAAATTCGAACTATTTATTACATCAATGTACCACATTTAATACAAAACATAGACCGAAGAAAATTCAATTCCTGCCGTTGAAGAAGTGGTTGACCTTATCAAACTAAAAGTGACTTTTTGGGTTAAAGGGAGATGCAATCTTTCAATATATTCTGTGGAAGACTTCAGAAGCCATTTGGATGGCATTAGAAAGCATAAAATCTAAGTCCTTTTATAATTATCTTTTTTTTTCCAACTCTTGGTTGGCCTTTACATTACTTCTTCTCTTTTGGGATTGTTGGCTAGCATATGATTGGATTGGTTTTTCCTTTCAACAATGCTTGCCCTATCCTTCTCGATGTACCCATTATCGAGTTTCTAATATAATTTATTTGCTTATAAAAAAAAAAAAAAACAACATAGACCGAAGAAAATTCAAACCATGTACCTAATGAGGAAATGGTTTCTCCATTTTCTAGTCCATCATCTCGACAAAGAAATGTAGTAGTATATTTTTAAGGGGAAATTTAGGTTTGAAATAAAAGCACTTGTACATCTTTGCAAAAACCAGTGAACCATTTTCTTTTCTATTTGAATTTCTAAAATTTAAGAGGCCACACGGGACACATCCAATAAGTGACAGTTTGATGCATGCCTTTTGTTTTTTTTATCGGCAACAAAATCTTATAAAACCTCAAGAAATAGTATATTGAGACAGCAAAACTCTAGATACAAGGAAGGACTTGAAGTATAGAGAAGGCCAAAAAGAAAAACGAGAAAAGTTAATTAGAGGAGACTAGACTTCAGTTTGGAGACAAGTTAAGGTTGTATTTGAGTGATCCTCAACTCTTTGGAATATGAGAAGTGAACGGAAATATAACAAGAGCAATGTTAGGAATATATAGTTTTAAAAAGTTAATTCCGGACACACTGTACTCGGAGCCGTTTGATGCATGCAAGTTTTTATACATGGAACAGCTCTAGACACCGTACATGTGTTGTAGAGTTGTGTTCTTGAATTTTTGATATAACAAATCGAACGGCGGGAGATTGGAACGTATTTAGATGTCTGGGGTTAAGAAAATGCAATGCAACTTTCTCTTCTCATCCTCCTTCACAAATTTTCAATCACAAGGTTATAAAAAAATAAAAAATCCAATCACAGTGACTACAAACTCACATGTGTACGGCCAGTATGCGTACGGAATAATATGATATGGGCATGTTAATGCTAAAACTTAAGAAATTAAATAGGTGGATGATTAGGATACTAATGCGAATGGACATATTTCGAGAAACTTATTACATTTAATAACTATTGCCAAAAAAAACACTGAAATTTAACTAAACAAATTAATAAGTCAACATGCGAATTTCATTTCAATGCCATGAGCAAGGAAAGAACTAGACTTAAATCTGTTAGATCACAGACTTACATCCAAATCAAAGCTTAATTCTACGAGCATCGTAAGCATTGAATAAAATCTTGTCAACCTAACTTCATATTTCACGCCTACAAGAAAGTAAAAGAAAAAAAGAAAAAAAATCGAATATTTCGCATATGTATACGCGTACCGAGGTGGGTAATAGGTAATTTCGTGTCAATTTCGTGTTATATATCAAAATCTTATTTATAAAATCCCACAATATTTTTCAACTTATCAAATCTTTCGTGTCATGTTCGGGTCGGGTCGTGTTCGGGTTGTGTTGTCATGTCAAAAAGTCCTACTTCTCGCTAAATTTTTATTTTTTTTAATTGACAGTTTATCAAACTAATGTCCAATGTATAGAATTACCCATAAAAATGTTTATTTTTAGCTCAATTATATGAATTTATTTTGTTTTTCGTGTCAGGCATGCCCACCCTTACGCGTACGCATGCAAATGTACTATATATGTAAGCAGCAGTATAGTCCATATTGCCATACCGGATAAATAAATAAATACAAGTAAGGCCTATTACCTTAAAAATGTCGATATTTTAATAATCTGATTCTTTAATTTACTTCCTTTTTTTCTGCTTTTCTCTCTTTTTGTCAAATTTTTTAGGTGGTGAAAATGGTTTTGGGTCTGCAGTCCATCAGCTCATAGGCTTGTATGGTAGCCCAGAAAAGACTCTCACTTTTTTCGAAGTTGAGATGGGCCTTCAAGTAGAAGCCAGATGGAATTTTAGATGGCAAAAGAGGGGAGCTTCTCAATCCACACCACATACCTCAATACATATAGGCTAAAACCATAACCGTACCGAACCCATTAGGTTATCCCTAGGCCTCTACCACATCCGTGCACCCATGGGATGGCAAATCAGTTAAGGTTCGAAAAAAAAAGGAGTGGTTTAGTTCTGGGTACCCTTTAGTTAGGTGTAGGGGGATGAAAACAATTAGCGCTCTGAACAACACTAATTTGCAGAGGCTGCACGTGCCTCTACACCGGTACCCTAATTCTTTGACGGAACCCTAATCTGCAAAACAGACAAGGGGTGAGCGCACCTTTGCCTCTCGTGGCAAAGGCCCTCCGATGCCTAAGTTAGTATCACGTACTAGTAAGAAACCCTAATTATCAGTAGGAAAGCAATAAGAGATGGCCAAATATTGCGTACCTTTTACCTCCAGGCTTACCTCGTATTTATAGGTTCACGGATGCTTGCTGTCCAAGCATCCCTGTTGCCCTAGGATTCCTACCTCGTATAGGAAACCTAGTATCTCATGGATTCTCGTTCCCTTATCTGTATAATAGCTTAACCATTATGGGACTCTTAGTCCTTTTGGGATTCTTTCCCATAATTATCCGAACACCCCACTCACGTTGGGTCTCTTCCCTCGATCCTATATACGCGGGATCGTATCCCTTTATGGAATATTACCTTTCTGGAACATTCTTGCCACGTTACGACTTACGGCAACTTCTTTCACTGTTCGGCTTCCTCTTTGCCGAACAGTCTTCCTGGACCAATGGCCTCACATGCAACTGGTCCACGTCGTTATATCTGGACAAATGACTTCACATGTCTTTGACCTCATCAGCCGAACAGACTGTATGGACCAATGACTTCCCGTGTCACTGGTCCACATTGCCGCCCATCGCACTGTCCGGCGATGGACTGTGTCACGCTTGCCACGTGTCCCTAGTAGATCACGTGTACGGCGACTAATCTTACCTGTTCGGGAATACCTCCCTACATTAGGGGCAAATTGTCATCCCTACAAATAGATGTATGCATATTTTTGCGAAATGTACCGAGAATTTTGTTCATTTTTTGCGAATAAAATGAAAGAGATGGTATAAAACAAGGTTTCTAGAACAAACGAGAACTTTCCTTTTTATCGGTTTGGTTCTTTTTCTTTGGCCCCCATAGCGAGTACAATAACCTTTTTACATTTGGAAACATTGCAAAGTACAACTATTGCAAGGTTGTTACATTTCGAAACACACATGCTCAATATAAATGTAATGAAATTTGTGGTAAAGTGTCAGGTGCAAAGTGTATTTAACCCATTTTTTTGCTTTGTTATTTTTTGTTTTTCCGCCACACACAGTATTTAACCCTCTTTTTTTTTGTGTAAGGGTGGAAATCATTTCCTTAACTTCCTTTTAGCGTGCCATTTCATTTTATCTATTGTTTAATTGTTCTATATTTATTCAATCGCAAAATCTCACCAATGGTGTTTCATTTTATCTAAGGTATACGTACATTTTTTGGTGCAAAAAATTCACAGTTGTGGAACATTCGGTCAAATCAAGAAACACACAACACACGAAGAATAATAAAAAAACAGAAAACAAGAATCCAATAGACAGATTTTTACGTGCTTCTCAAACAGTTTGTAGAGTATATCCACAACCCACACCGATTTCAACTGTGCTTGAATGAAGAAAGAGTACATCGATCGGCTACTGGGTATAAACAGCAAATATTTAAGGGTTTATATCACCAATTACCTTAATACCGCGATATAGGTCGAGGGGGCGGTGCTCTCAGTTAACCCCTGCCTCAAACTTCGAACTATCAGTGAAGGGCGACCCGAATCAAATCATGCTCCACAAGCCCTGCAACATTAACTGCCATTTCGAAACATTACTTTTGAAATTCAAAAACCAACAAATATTTGACCACAACTGTTGCGTCCGAAGTGTCTTCATAGATTTGGTTACATAATATCACTCTCTGCGACTGTTTTAAAAACAGACTTACGGGTGCGATGTCGAATGCCATAAAAGGCTTAATTGAAACCCTTCCTACCACCAATAGGTTTTAGGAGAGATGGTGAAAAAGTGGTCCGACAAGTGGTATCAGAGCCAAAAAGTCATGGGTTTGAGTCGCGGGAACGTCATCGTGAGGGAGCGATTGTTGGGCCTGGAGTGCCTCCATAGATTTGGTTAAACAATGCCACTCCCTGCGACTGCTCTAAAAACAAACTTGCAGGTGCGATATCGAAGGCCATAAAAAACTTAATTGAAACCCTTTCTACCAACAATTGGTTTTAGGAGAGATAGTGGAAAAACGGTCCGACAACAACCATGCCACCTCAAAAGAGGGGGGAAAACCCCAATTTATCATTGATCAAGTAGGTAAACTGAACAATGAAACAATTGACGTCGCTCATTGTATAGGTTTCATGTACTTAAAATCACCACTCAACACTTTTTTTTGAAGCGTATCACCACTTAGCTTTGATAAAACTTTGTAGCACATTTTCGAGTAGTGTTGAATGAGAGAGTGAGTGTGTTTGATGTTAAGATAACTTGTATCATCATGCAAAGTCTGGGAAACAAGTTTTTTTTTTAAAAAAAGTTTATTTGGACTCGTTTGGTACTTACCTAACGTAGCTTGTATCCAACCTGATTATTTCTCAATCCAACATGATTATTTCTCAGCAACAATACCAGCAAGCAATGTACGTATCTCGCAAGTGGATTGGAGTGAAGTGCAGTTAGTACCTCTCTAACATTTTTATGCACGTAGATAGAGTTCGATTCCCGTAAACACTCATCTACGTTCCAAGTCCCATAGGATAGGTTAAATTAGATTTAACGAATGGAAAAAAAAAAAAAATTGTCCGTACGTATATCAAGATCAAGATTTTAAGATGTAGTGCATGTGGGGGAGTGGTTAAATTAGTTAGAGCAGCACATGCATGTTTGACAAATACCGTACGGGCTTTCGGACCGTAATTTTGTCCCTAGACAACAATTGCACATGACATGGTACAACCCCCCACCGCTAGCTGTCTCCCCTTATACAATTGCCTATAAAAATTTTCTTTTTCATTTCCAGAAAACCACCCCTTAATCACAAAAGAATGGCACTGTTGACTATGGCTTTCAATTTTTGTTCTCAGCTAGGACTCTTGAGCTCAAATATGGTTTAATTCAAAGAGAAAGTAAATGCACGTAGATTTGTGTGTAAAGATGCAAATACAGGTATTTAACAGAATCATTCAATGCAAATGAATTTCACAAAATGATGAGGCCTAGGATCCACATACAATCATGCACATGGTTTCAAAACCTTCTATGTTCGAATTTGTATATGTAGAAGAACTACATTAATTTAATTTTGTAGTTTTGAGGTGAGTTTGTTCGGAATTAATATTAGTCATTAAGCTAGTTTATCTAACAATAGTGGGCAATACAAGAAACTTTCAACAAGTTTACAAAGTTTAGTACCACTAATTAATTGACTTTTCATTGGAGTCAAACCCACAATCTCTCAATCCCAAAGGAAAGCTACACGATCGCTTGAGCTAGGCCCGAGAGTCTGGTGTAATAAGTTTACATGCACGTGCCACTTAGGCCAAAAGTCATCTGCTGTTGAAATATATATGGAACTTGTATGTAATATATATGTAGATGAATTATATGCAAAAATAGGGTCCTAATTTTTACATAAAATTTGGAGACTTAAAACCGTCGTAACTCCAACTTCACCTTGGGCCAGCCAAGCGTACACACCCAATTTTGACTGTACACTCATCCTGCAAGAGCAAAATCACGTTCACTTCTGCTATGGTACTGAAAAGCTCTTTGGAAAATAGGGGAAGGGTAAGCGTGAAAAGAAGGGAGAGAATATTTTCTTTAGAAAGAAACGGTTTTTTATTCTGTTTTGTTTTGCCAAAAAGGTAACGAAAGGAACTAAAATTTGTGCTTCTTCTATTCCACAGATATAAATAACTATAATAATTTAAGTTAAACTTCTTTTTATGTGAAGAGATAACTTAAAATAACAAAGGAATAGGAAAAAAGGAAGTAGGAAAGTAGTATTTTATTCCCCTCCCAAACAAGGAATCAAAACAGACGATCGAAGAAGAGGAAATTCATGTTTCCTCGAGTTCCAAAACACAAACATCGGAAATGGACGGTAAGACTGCCAAACAGACCCTTATTTTGAAGAAGCACAGAATGTACAGGGATGGATTTCCTGGAAAAAAAAAAAAAAAGAGTAAAAAATAAGATGGAGGGGATGGATTACAGCGCAGGGTGCGGGCTGGTGTCTGTTTGGGCGCATCTTTAGGCCATGTGCTCGGCTCAGATGGGCGCACATGCCCATAAATTGTATAGCACTCCATATCCAAATTCAAATCAATACCAACAAAAAAAAAACCTATTTATCGAATACTGCTATATATAGGTACCGATGGGTACCTATATGGACGGAGTACGGATGGGCACGCAGAGTCCACTATAGTTTCACACAAAAAAAATTTAATTGAGCCGTTCAATAATAAAACAAAAAAGTTGAGTGGACATCACGGAAAATCAGCTCAATTCGATATGTGAAGGTGTTCGATCCAATCTTTCTATTTTTGCGGATTTTTCAAAAATGAAAAGATTAGATTGAGCACCTACACATAATAGATTGAGCTAATATTTCACAATGACCACTTAGTTTTTTTTTTTTTTTTTAATTATTGAATGCCTCAGATTTTCCATGTGGGCCCCATGTGATCACCGTCGATACCCCGTCGGTATGGGGACCATCGGTTCCTTTAGCTTTTCTGCTTTTTAGTAATTGATTTTGGCACCCATTATTAATTAGCTAGGGGTTTGTCTTAAAATTTTCCTCCAATTTCTAACTTTTGTTTACTTCAAAGTATGTGTATAATTTCAAAAATTATTAACGAGTCACAGTTTACTAAATTCCTCTTTTGCACGTTTTTTCTGAGTTAAAGTACCATCACCAAACTATTTCTCTAAAAAGTTAGAAACTCTAGATTGATGACGATTAACTATACAAGAAAAAGCAGCTTTGCCAACATACGCAAGGTTGTTGCTGAAAATAGAATTGAAGAGGCAAAGGTTTTTGCCAACAAAAATTAGTGCATCGCTAACGCGTCATTGAAAGTGCGTCGAGAATAGTTTTTATCCACGCAAAATGAAAGGCGTTGGTAAATGCATGAGGTTTAGCAACGACCAAAGCATTGGCAAAAAGATTCTAGACAACCTTTTTCACATACTTTTGCCTACAATTAATTGCATTGGCAAAAAGGACTTTCAACTTTGGGTCTGCAAATTTATAATTCTAATCACAAAACTCAATAGCATGATCATAGCTATATCAAATTTCCAACTCAGGTGCAAAATCAAAATTCATTCATATATCAAGTAATTAAACCAAGTCAATCTCAATGGTACCTAAATACATTCAACTAATTACAATTCCTAGCACTTATAAGTGTACTTGTTTAAAACGCATCTACATCTCTAGAATCTAACATGAATATCCTAACATCACAAGACGAAGAGTAATTTGTTCCCCCAAGAGTCGACACTGTTGTAGTGGCATGCATGTTTCCCCTCTAGTTACATAGACCCGGTGTTCAAATCAAAAGACAGTTGTGCAGCATTGTCTAGCAAGACGATTGAATGAAGGTGCTATAAGCAGTGAACCCGATTATCTTCAACCTGCCAAAAAATACACAAACATTGATGATAAATTGATGTTCTAATAAGGTTAATAAACAATATTCCTTCAAAGTGTTCAAGTGGAAACTTAAAAAGATACTGAAAGACAATAATATCATGAACTTGAAGTAAACTGTGGATACTACCAACCTCTCAGCTTTGTTCCTAAGTTTGTACCAAAGAGCTAGAGGACGATTAGTTGAATAAAACACACATTCTCATTCGTACGAATGTTAATTTCTGAACACTGGGTCCTTCACTAACAATAAAATAGCTTGAACCTTCAACAAATGTAGTCAGTTCTAAAACTGAAGTAATATATACATTAAGTAGACAACTTATTTCTTCTTAAGCAATCCAATAGTGGAGTGTTTGATGCTTCTACAACTTGTTGAAAGAAAACCAAGCAATGAGTATGCAGAAAAGAATATACACTTCGGCTTTTATTTAATCGAGAGAGGCTGCCCTAATCATTGCTCTTTTTATAAACTCCTAAAGTTGGTTTTGGCCTACTTTTGTAGCGAATATAATAACACTCCATTGATTCTAGAGAACACCCGCAGAAGTTTTTTGAGCCAACCAGTCTATATGAGCAGGAACATAAAAGCCAAAGACACAAAATCCACATCACCGGACCACCACACTGATTCGATAGTTTATTCAAAATACATGACAAGATATCAACTACAACTACATGCACACTGAAAAAATAAACAGAATCACAAAATAACATTGCAACAAGGCTCACAACCTTCAATCTAAGGTGAAGCTGGAGATTGATTCTGAAACAAAATCAGTGCCCATCAACCTCTTTTCTTATACTAGTACCTGGAAAAACTGTTTTATGGTATTAAAAAAGATAAAATCTTAAGTACAAGGCTGAAATTACCATTCAGCTGACCCAATTCTGAGTTTATATTAGCAGCATCTACTCTTCCAAACTGATCCGATAGTCATCAAAGTGCACAATTTTGCCACTTTTTAATTTTTAAGCATGAGATTTGACTGGTAAAAGTATTGAGCAACCCAAGAAGCACATTTAACAATTGGAAATCAAAACCAAATTAATTGCTATAAATCCAAAGCCTCGAATGGTATTGTGGGCAGTGTGCCCTTTTCAGAGAAGAATTCTATTCCTTTCTTAAAAAAAAAATGCCGGTTCGAGGGAGCGCTAAGCGGGACTGCAAGCACTCATAGAATACAGAGTCGCCACTCGGGTTTGAAGGTCCGACACCCAAGGAATCGTTTTCAAAGCACTTGCCGCGCTGTATGATTTGAAAAAGTTGAAAGCACCAGTCTGTCATAACCGTATCTGGGTTCGAAAGCCAGGTTACGAGAAGAGAAGGGTTTTATGGCACCCCTCTCGCCCAATCCGGAGATCAGTCTCTACTTAGATATTTACGAAAACATTTGTTTGCGATTCTATTTGATCAATCAATTCTTTAGCCAATTAGGGCAGGGGAACAGTTTAATGGGGATTAAAGCTGTAACATGTTTTTTTTTTAATCCAAAACTGTAACATGTTTGCAAGATGTGAATGATAGCATGGATGAGTAGTTAGTATAGGATGATAACAAACTCCTGTGGGAGTTTAAACAAGCTGCGAGGCTCCTGTTTTGGAGTGACGTGCGCAGGAAGAAACCAGCATGCACCGAACAAGTCGCTGCATGCTGTTCACTCCTGCGCGCGCAACTCCAAGACACGCGCGCTAGTGAGCTCAAACTCACTGTTCTTATTCTCAAACCTTTTGGGCTCTGGAAGAACCAGTGCACACCCAGGATAAATCAAGCAATTTACAGATGGTTACTATACAGTTTTAAGCAGTTTAAAGGCTGAAAAAGCCTCTCTTTTTTTCTCGGCTTAAATTTTTTTTTCTCGGCAAAAAAAAAGCCTTACAAATTAACAAAACACCCCATAAACAGTGTGGGAACAAAATAAAGATCAAAAACCTAATTACTAATGCAAGGCCACTCACTAGTCAGAAATAGACTGGTGCGCGTGTGTGGCGCTCCGGCGCGTGCGGGTTTCGCTCTGGCACGCACGGGATGCGCCCTGGCGCGCGTGGATATGCGACAGGTGCGCACGGGTCTAAACCACGCCAGTGCTTGGTTTACATGTTTCTGGGCTCTGGGACAGGTCCAGAATGATCCTAGGGATACTCCACAACAGCAAAAATGCAAATTGAAATATAGCTAACAGTTTTATCTAAGGAAAGCAGTAAACTGATTTTTAACATGCTTACAGAGTGATCTATATACAAAATACAACATAAAACAGTAGGACACCAATCCTCACGTGGTCCTGCGCACGCAGCCACGAAATGGCGCGCGCGTGTATGGGACCAATGTGCGATGGTTCCTACTATGACGGTTTTTAAAACCTTGCCAGTTTTAGGATCAAAACTGTTATTGATTACCAACTTTGGCCCTATCAGCCCCCCTCAAAGATCAGAACAGAAAAACAATAGGTATGCTATACCATTGGTTTTGGGTTTGAAACAAATTTGAGCTTTGAGGTTGAAAATATGATTTGAGGTTGTAGAAATGATGATGGTAGAATGTATGCTTTGAGATTGGAAGGATTAGTGTGAAAAATGCTTAGAAGGATTTGTCACCCTTCAAAATTGTAACCTTCTGAAAAACTTGAACGCTTTAAATGAAAGAACGATTGGGGTATTGATAAGTGCGCAAATGTTCACATTAGCGCCTCCTAATTTATCTTTATTAAGTCCCATTTTTAATATTGTTACTCGAAATTTAATACTTAATTTTTATGTTGTAGGTAATTGGAGGGTTTGATACAAAAAGCACAAAGTTAGAACATTAAACTGTGTTGAAGAAGCAAGTACATATGGGTCAAGAGTTTTTTAGCACTGGACTTAATTAGTCCACGGCAAGACTACTGAATTGCAATTCAACTGGTGGGCCCATATGAAAGAACTAAGCCTAAGCCCATTCTCGGCAGCTGGCCTACGGCTTGGACGTGCAACGTAAGATTGAATAGGGTTTTATTTTATTGAGGCGGTACAACAACATATAAAAGGAGAGCCCACACAGGACTGGAGGGGGACCGTTTTCTGAGAGCTCTGACGGACGACTTTTCGGACGAACGAAATAGAAAAGGGGGCTGCCGAGATTACTTTTCGTTGGCAGGAAGAAAAAAAGTGCCAATCGCTTTATTTTCCTACTGCATACCGAAGAACGGGGCTGCCATCAAGAGGTTTTGTACATCAGGACGTTTTGTACTTAATATTGTTCTTGCAGTTTTAGATCTTACGTTCTTATTTCCGTTTCTTTTCCTTTCAAGTTTTTAAAGTTTTGTCTAATTACTTGCACTTCGGTAACTCGTTTTAATTTCTATTCTCAATTAAAATTCTTGGTTTGTTCTTGTTAATTTTGGATCTCTTGTTTATTTTCTGTATCAAGTAATAGAAGCATGATTAATTCTAGAGTTCTATTCTTTTTATTTTTAATAATGAGTGAGTAATTTTTCTGAGGTTTGGTCGCTGGGTAAAGGCGCGCCGCAACCCAATTAGGATTCGTCTCGCAATTTTCTGCACATTAATTTAATTAAATAATTTAGTTGGTGAAAACTACGTCCGTTGGACGAATCCGAGGCATTGCCAGGGCTCATATGAGCAGGAACGGGGGACCAAAACCTGTTTACTGCTGTGTACGGGACCGGCAACCTTAGGATTCGCATCTTTCGGAGTTTCCAATTCTCCCTAAATTTAACCGTTTTCAGAACTTTGAAAGTGAGCGGATTCTGATTGGGTAGCAAGCGCCGGATTCCCTACGACCGCGCCTCTCTTTTTAATCATTTGAGCAAATTATCTGTTAGTATTAGTTAATTAATCAACCAAAAGACAAGGGGTAGCTACCTAAGAGCTAATTTTGATACTACAACCTGAGTTTTCCTAGCACACACTTCACCGTCCTTAGTGGATTCGACTCCGGTCTTACCGGGTATTGTGCTACATTGGTCTCCGCCCTACGCTTGGGGTAACCCATTAATTTAGGACTAGGAAATCGGTCAAGCAGGTATTTATAGGGAGAGGGGTGGTCGATTGGAGCTATAAAGAAAGGAATTCAGCCAGTCCACGAGGCTGGCTGAAGTTGCATTAGTGGCCAAGTTTCCTCCTTAAGAAAAGTTGGTGGGGACTAGCATTGCGCTCCAGTGTGCGTTGGTCGCACTCCGGCGCGCGTGAGTTACGCCCTGGCGTGCATGGGTCAACGGTCAAGCTTTAACCATTGACCACACCTGGCAGTTTAACCAGCGCGCACAGATCCTAAACCCGCTCGCGCAAGTCAAACCAACACACGTGTTGGTCAAAAGCCAAGCTTTGACTATTGACCAGCACTTGTCAATTTGACCTGCGCGCGCTAGTTCTCAACCAATGCATGCTAGTAGGGTTTTTTGCTTTTTGAAGTGGGTTAGGATCAGGTTAGGTTCAAAAGTTTTGCAAACATTCGAAACTCAAACACTTGATGCTTCGACCACAACCTAACCGTTGAAAAGGTTGATTTACCCCGAGCGTAGGGCTAAGTCATTGTCAGCATAAATACCGGAAAGTCCGGGATCGTACCCACAGAGATGATTCCTTATAGCTTGCCAGGATTTTTAGTGAAAGGGATGTGGCGTTTAGACGGCCAACTTTTGGTTTTGATTAAAGGTAGAAATTGTTTGATTAAAAAGACTAGAAAATGAGTTTTTACTAAAATAAAACAAGCGGCAAGGCGTTGGAATGACTAACACCCGGGACCTAAGCTATCTAAACTTTCTCAAGAAAGACTCGGTTGAATCGCACGGCTTAGGCTATCAACCGAAAGATTTAGCGGTGAAAATCATTAAAGGCTAGAAGTGTGACATGGAAAACGAGTGAGTTCTTTCATTCTTTTGGCAAACACAAACCGAGACATCGCTCACGGAACCATGTGAGCGAGCACATGATCACCGGAGATTAACATCGGTTAGTTTTGTTACATAAAGGCCGAACAATGCTCATTTTCCTTATCAAACTTTAAGTCGAGAATTGAGAAAGATAAGATAAACGTAAATCTCGGGGCATTAATCACTCCGAAGCCAAGCCTAATCGACTACTCACGCACATTTGAACGACTAGAAGAAGTGCTAAATTTAACCAACATTTTTTACCGATAGAAACGAAAATAAACTTGAGATGAATAAAGATCCAAACCACACGAACAACTTTAATAAATAAGAAAACGAAGAACTCGAAGAACTTACTTGCGTTAAAAGGAAATTACACTTGCAAAGGCTTAAAGAGCTTTAATGGGGAAAAACCTAAGTGATTAATGGTTTAGATACAAAAGAGGGAGAGAGGTGATCCTATATATACACAAGGGACTTTCTCTCTCCTCAAAAGCCAGGAAAAATCCCATAAAGTAGCTTATTAAAAGAAAGTTTCCATAAGTAGAAAGTCTGAAAAGGCAAGAAAAATATCTTCCCGGACAAAAAGTTATCGATAACATAACAAATTGTTATCGATAACAATGCTAGAATGGCCACCCAGGACTTAATGTTATCGATAACATTAACACCAAGTTATCGCTCTCCTTGCCTCTGGACAAATTCTGGCCAAAGATAGTGCACGGGTATCGATTACTCGGGTAAGTTATCGATAACTCTGGGTCAATTGATACACTTAGAGGAACGGAAGGAGAACGTTATCGATAACGTCTTGTTAAGTTATCGATAACGTGTTGCACTGAAATCATGATCCAGCCTGCTGGGCTGCCTCTAATTCCTTGTCGCCTCTTGGACTTCATCCAGCTCTTCGTCTCTTGGCTCGAGAATTTGACGGGGAATACTTTCCAAGAACCCAAATGCTCCGGCGTATCCAATGGCGCACAAAACCGCCTTATTAGCAAAAATGCCCTGAAACACTTGACAGAACACCTTACATGCAACATTTGAAATTAATGATCAAAAAGACATGGAAACGTCATACTCGGAAGGATTTTAGCACCCAAATTTGTACAATCTTGGGTGCTTATCACTTGACATTGTTAAAGTGTTCTTGATCCATTTCATCATCGGGGAATCAAATACCGTAAGTAAACTAATCTGAAAGCACAAATTAGGGTGCCTACAAGTATACTCAAGAAAAGCATAAACCGAAGTATGAAATTCCTTATATTAACACATAACACACCCAATTTTATAACAAATATCATATGGTCCAATATACTATTAATTTTGCATCTAACTTCCACTCAATATGTTTTTTTTTTCCCCCTCATAGGACAACCCCATTTTACCCATTTAAAGACATATCACATGACAGTAAAATTGAAAATGACCTCTGTGGTAAATGGTTGATCAAGAATTGACAAAATTTTAAGGATTATTTAGATGGTATTGGAAAGGTGAAAGTGTAATGTAGCTTTGAGGTATTTATTTTCATTAAATTGTTGGTTGGATAAGTGTTTATGTTTTCTTTTGTGCAGTTAAGCTTATTTATGTTTTTCCGCTTTCCCCCTCGATGTACCCCTTTCGAGTTATATAAAATGTTGCGTTTGGCGATAAAATAAAATAAAAAGAATTGACAGGAAAAGTGATAATTGGTTTCTTAAACCTTGGCTCGACCATCACTGATGGTACGGGAATAACATGATTTAGAGATCACAAATTGGGAGAAACGGATGAAACAAATTAGGGTTTTACAAATTGGGATATATGTACATGTACACATGAGGGGGAGAGAGAGGAACATGCCTGGTGATATTTGCTATAGATTGCCATGGGTGGAAGAAAAATGTGCTTGTGTGGAAGTCGGTGAGGGGACATTGATCGATCGAGGGAGGAGATAACGCTCCCCCAACCACATCTGAACACCCCAGCCTCCTCCCGCTACCTTTATTGTCAATACCAAAAGACATCGAGAGGTATCAGAACTAGGGCACATCAAACAGGGGAAGTGGGAAGTTGGAACTGCCGAAGTGGTGATATCGTTTGGTTTTCCTAAAATGAAGGAAGGATGGAATCAAATAGGAAAATGCTATGGACATATCAATGTATCACACTCCAACCATACCTCGATCGCATACATGTGTAGGAATTTCACAATATACGCTAGAGACCCACATGTATTTATGTAGACACCCTATTTTGGACTTTCCAGATTAGTTTACGTACGGTCTTCAATTCCCCGATGATGAAACGGATCAAGAACACCCCAGAAATGTTAGTGTGTTTGAGCTTTGAGCATTCCAAAAACCCTTTCAAATCCCTTTCAAACTCTCTAAACCAGAACCAAAAGGCCTCAATAAAACCCTACTTGCTTACGCTAGTACTCAATTGGCGTGCGCTGGTCCTCTGCCACGTGTCAGTCATCGGTCAACTTTGACCGTTGACCAAATTTGACCTGGCGTATGCCAGGTATATAGTGGCGTACGCCAAGTCAACCTCTGGTCAAACTTGTGTTTTTAAGCATGCAGAAGCCATGGGTAGGGGTCTACAATACATGGGAACCATCCAATCCATTGAAAAAGCAATCTCGGCCGGGGGACATCTCTTACACATAGCCCATCATCATATTCCCTCTCATCCAATGAGAGGAGAGACTTAAGGGCTAAGGCTTCAGTCACTTTAACTGACCTCAGCCCCTCTCTCTCCCTCTTCCCCTATATATACCCTCTCCATTAGTCTAACAAAGGGTTGGCTTCCCAAGCTTCAAGCCTCTTTCTTTCTCTTTTCTTGGTTTTTCTTGTTTGCTATTCTTTCATTCATTGAAAGAGTAAACAAGAGACCCCTCCATACACCTCTCACAGTCAAACATCCACCACCGTCCATCATCCAACCCTCAAGTTCAAAGTTCAAAGCTCTAACATCTCAAAACCAAAGGTATACACATTGGTACCGTTTTTCTGTTCTGATCCCTGAGGGGGGGCTGGCGGGTCAAGGCTGGTAATCAATACCAGTCCTGGCCCTAAAGCTATCAAAGTTTCAAAAATAAAAAATATCGTTTCTAGCTAGAATCGGCGTGCGCCGGTCATAGGCCCGCGTACGCCGGTTCGTGGCAGTACGTACGGTCTTAAAATTTGATCTGTTTGGGATCTGTCTGGACCTTGCGTACGCCACCTTTTAGGTGGCGTACCGCAGGTCCGAGCCCTCCGAAACTGGCGTACTCCAGTTGTGAAATGGGGTCCAGATCTTTGTTTTGTGCTTTATTTCTTGTCTATTCATCACCTTATTGCATGCTAAAAACTAGTTTATTGCTTTCTGTATTTAGAACCGTTTAGCTGTAGCATTCGACATCTGTACCTTTCTTGTTTTTTAAGGCCTCTGGGGTATTTCTGGTCATGTTCCAGAACCCAGGTGATGTAAAGCCAAACACTGGGTAGCATGCAAGCCTGGCGTACGGCCTCCATGAGTTGGCGTACGGCATGTTTGTCACAGACCGGTGCCTGGCCCTTACATCACTGTTCAATCTTGGCCTCTTGTTCCTCCCCACTCTGTTTATGGGGTCTGCCTTGTTATCTTTATGGCTCTTAGCCATTCCTCATGTCTGTATATGTACTTAAGCTATTTTATCAGCTGCGTGGTTTGTCCTGGGTGTGCACTGGTCCATTCCAGAGCCCAGAGGGTTGAGAGTAGGAGCTGTAAGAAATCAATAGGGTAGTGTACGCCAGCTTTGAGGTGGCGTGCGCAGGGTCTGGTGGCGTGCAGTGGCTCGGCCATTGCGTGCCAGCATGCTGCCTGCTCACGTATCCGAAAAGCAGCGTACATCATCCTGGTGAAACTGCTCATAGTGCTTGTTCTCAATCTATACTCTTACGATTCAAATTCAATTCAAGCAAGTAAATCATCATCCATAAGCATTTTGTCATATAAATTGCAACTCGTTTAACCCCCATTAACTGTTCCCCCGCCCTAACTGGCTAAAAAATGATCAAATGAGAGAAAAATGTAAAAGTTTTACAAAAATGCCCGAGTAGAAACCGATCCCCGGATTGGGCGAGAGGGGTGCCATAAAACCCTTCTCCTCTCGTAACCTGGCTCCCGAACCTCAGATATCAAGGGTGACGACGGACCAGTCTACGCCTTTTTCAAATCAAATCAAACCCTTTTTCAAATCAAAGCAAAACGTAGCAAGCGTTCTCGAGTTCGGTTCCTTGGGTGCCTCACCGCTAAAACCCGAGTGGCGACTCTGAATCGAAGCGTTTCACCGCGCTATTTTCTAAAAGGGCTGCCCCCAAACAAATTCATTCATTGCAAACCAAAATCGGGCGATTTCTTGGGGCGTGTGCCCACAATTTGAGAGGGGTGTAGTTGAGGTGTGACAAATTGATGTGCCCCTAGCATCTCCTAATCAAATAGGAGTATATGAGGTTTTTGACAATTTTGCTTTTTGCCTTAAATAAATTCTTTATACGATGAAAGAATCGTTTAATCTATAACTTATAACCTTCCAAATTAAATATTAATTAAAATTTGTAACAGAATAAAAAGGGGAATATTTTTTTTAATTTTTTGTTCCTAATTGATTGGAAAATACAAAAGCTCCTCTGAAATAGATTATTGAATTGGGACTCCATCTATTGATTTTGAGGATTAATTTTGGCATTATGTATTTTTAAATTGAAAATCAAAGCATAAAACAAAAATTATATAATAATAATAATAATAAAACAAAGGCAAGATTCCAAGTGATATTCGTTACCAAATGGGAATAATCTTTTGCTAAAGCTTTTATATCCAAAGCTGTAGCTCAAGCGGTTGCAAGTAGGCATTTGGGTGTTATTGTGTGAAATCTCAGTTTTAAGAACGACGTTGGCCTACCACCGTAATCTAACTTTGCTACCATTCTATCATCTAGCAAAATAAAAGTCAAGCACTTATAAAGGTCAAAATAAGACTTGCCAAAACAAAGCTGAGTTTGACTGGATAAATTTATCTATAATTTTTTTTGGTGAATTTAACTATCGGCGGATGCGGTTGATCAAAATTGGAATACAATTAGAAACAAAGAATATAAATTCCAAATAAAAAAGACATTCCCGATGAGCATGAATAAAATAAATCTCGTCGCCGAAATAATTTACTTTTATAGATGCGTACCATGTTGCCAAACATGGAAAATGGGTTGGCAAAAAGTTACTCTCCAGAATTTGGATGGCGCCAACTATCCTCCAAAAACATATGCCAACATTAGTACCTTTTGTTGGCAAAAGTAATTGCTCTTCCAATGATTTGCCAACGCCTATGAATTTTCATCGGGAAAAGCATAGATTTGCCTACGAAAATAGCCTTGCGTTGGCA
This sequence comes from Rhododendron kiyosumense, assembly GCA_019656275.1. Taxonomy (NCBI): domain Eukaryota; kingdom Viridiplantae; phylum Streptophyta; class Magnoliopsida; order Ericales; family Ericaceae; genus Rhododendron; species Rhododendron kiyosumense. The sequence continues at coordinate 191,045 of BPLS01000221.1, read as the reverse complement.
AGTTCGGTCGCCAATAGTGCATTTTCTTGTAAGTTGATTTTTTTTTCAAGGGAGTTGAACCCTATGCGGTCCCTTAAAAAAGGACTTTATAGTTCAATCCATCCATTTGTGGACTTTTCTCTGATCCACTTTAATGATCGAATCGTCCACTTTTTAGATATATAAAAACGTCTACCATGTTAAAAATCATATATTAATCAAATATTGTTTGATATGCTTTAGTAACAAATTTATCTTGGCAAAAATGAGTTCCAATGTAGTATTGCAATGTACTATTTTTTTCAAGATAGACGTCTTTCAGAACATATCAAACCATATGTGGTCAACATGATTTTCAATCAACAAACTCTTTAAAAGAGATGGCCTCCATCATCAAAATAGACCCGAAAATTATCCATAGATGTACAGACTAATTGTCAATTCCTTTAAGAGTCGGAGAGGATCCAACTCGTTCTCCAAATTAAACCAACTAATTGAGACATGACTTAATTAGGGCCCGTTTGGGAGCCTAATAGATATGAATCCAGTAGAGTGTTTGAGAGATATGTGTAAAATAGATTATGAATGGGTATTTTAAGGATAATGCTCAAAATGGATTATGAATTTAGAAATAATCGAAAATGAGAATGGAAAAGCTCCTCCATAGCTCATCCTTAAATTATGCCTCTAAAGTGTAGTTTTCAAAATGCATTGTGAGAGAATCAATTCTTACAATTGAGCTACCAAACAAAAAAACTTAAGAAATGAATAATCAGAATGCAAAATTCAGCTCCCAAACAGCCCTTTAGTCGTTACTGGTCCATCCATTCGTTGAGGCTGCAATAGGGAAAAAGAGTCCAATTACCAGAATCCTAAGGGACCCCGCCATTCATAACTAACAACTTCCCATGTTACCAATGTGGAGAAATGGACAAACACAACCAATCACCGGCAAATTTTATTGCGAAAATCGCCTTCAAATTTCCCCTATTTTATTCCTCTTTTGCAACAACTCCTACTAACGTATTACTTCAAGTACCTCTTTTGTTTTTGTTTTTTCTGTTTCCGGTTTTGACCGGCTTGTCTCCTGCGGGTTTCCTCCGTCCGGATCTATTTCCGATCTGGATTTCCTCCAAATCTAGCGGGGTCTGGTGGTCGGTGAATAAACCACTGATTTTCGTTCCGGTGGTGGTGCGAAGGATAAAGGCCGGGGCATGGCCTTGGAGCCTTGTTTCACCCTTGGGGAGATGAAGATGCAGAGGAGGATTGCAGTAGACAGCGTCGTGGTCACGTGAGAGCAAAGGCTTTATCCATAGTGGGATTTCTACTCAGTTCCTTTGCCTGGAGCTTGTTCATGCCAGCGGGGGCTCGCCGGAGATTCTAATCTCCTCCGCTTGCGGCCGAGACCCGTTAGCCCTTCTGGTTGCGGCGCCTAACAGTTTTCTCTTGGTCGGAGTTTTGGCCGGCGGGCTAGTGGATTAGTCCATGTTTACTGTAATTTCTATTTTGTTTGTGTTCTCTCTTGTTTCCTTCAGCTTTGTTTTGCCTGTCTTTGATTTGGTTGGCTGAGCCTGTCCGAAGCGGGTGGATGATATGTTGCTAGCTCCTTGTGAACGACCCTTCGAGGTGGTGAGAAATGGGTTACGGCTCGTGCTTAGGACCTAGACTCTAATGTCTTTGTCTCCTTTTTTGCATGTTTATCCTCTTAGATGGATTGGTTTAGTTTTTCCTTATCATTGTAATCGGAAGGAATTGTTGTTTGTTGCCTTAATGGCTTTAATGAAATTTGCTTCGGATAAATAAATAAATAAACCTATTACTTCAAGGTAATGATGTACTTTTTATCATTTGATTTCGAGTTAAAGTACAATAACACAATTGTTAACTTTTCGATAAATCTAACTATTTTTGTTACGATAATCATCTAATATTATGATACCTCCCAATGAATAGAGGGGAAATGTAAATTTTTTTTTTTAACTCAAGTGTCCAGGTAAGTTTACTCGCATCTCGATTAATTATGAGGGTCCAATCCCACCGCCTATTTGCAGACATCTGAGAGGTTTCAAATCTGAATTTTTAGGAGGGAGCAAACCCTTAAAACTTAGGCACTGACCACCAGGCCAATCCGCCGGGTAGAGGGGGAAATAATATTCACTTTATTTGGTTTACAATTTAGAAAGTTATTTTTGAAAGTTGAATGGTAATGAGTGGAGAGAGATAGAGAAAGAGATTTATTGAAAACTGTGTCGAGAGTTAAAAATAACTCTCAAAAAGAGGAACCAAACAAAGTGATTGTAAGCCGCGATTAATTGTTTTAAGGCATTTTGGGGAAAAGAGCCACCGACTTGGACCAAACCAGGTGCTTGAATTTATATATATACTCCTAAATTGGCCCATTATTGGGCAACTATAAGAGAGAGACAGAGGTCTATATAAGTCCACACTTGCCTAGCACTTTGAATCATCTCTGAGTGACACAGTGAGGCTTCGCTGTTTTTGGGTTGCAATCTTCAATGGCTAAGCTTGCTTCCCTTCTGCTTCTGGCCCTCATTACTATTTCCATGGTTGCTACTACGGTGAGTTCCTCTATTTAGTTTATATATATGCACAACTGTACGTCAAATCTATGATTTGCCTCAATTTAATTTGTGGGCTTCACTCACCAAAAAATAGAACTTGACACTTCAAAAAATTTACAGGTTCTGGCAACGGATTCCCATCACCTGTCCCGTGTATCTCTCTCTCTCTCTCTCTCTCTCTCTCTCTCTCTCTCTCTCTCTCTCTCTCTCTCTCTCTCTCTCTCTCTGACGTTGAGGTTGCTCTCTGTCTTACCATCTTGTTTTAATGAACTTTATTTTTCATTTTTCAGCAACTTTATGGTAAAGGAAGCCTGCAGAGCAACCGTAAGTTATTTTCATTGGGCATTGCATTCTAGTATACTAAAACCAACTCATTTGGTTGATTAAGTTTCCTATTTTCCCTATCAACAGAAAATAGGAAACTTTGAAAACTTCTTTTGTAAAAATGGAAAAAATCCTAGGAAATATTTTTCAAGAGAAGAAAAGAGTCAACACGATAGAAAAATGAGAAGTTGCGGCGACTAATTACACAAGACTCAGTTCAATATGGTAAATTTCTTTACATGCAGAATGCGGATCGCAATGCTCGAGGCGATGTGGCCAAACACAGTACAAGAAACCATGCTTGTTCTTCTGCAACAAATGTTGCACAAAGTGCTTGTGTGTCCCCGATGGCTACTACGGGAACAAGGGTTCATGCCCTTGCTACAACAACTGGAAGACCAAGAAAGGAGGCCCCAAATGCCCTTAGAATACCAAATAGTAACATCTTTTTTATTCCTCACTAGCTAATCCTTTTAAATCGGAGGGTACCGGTTCTATGGAGTATTTGTTATTGCATTTTTATGAACTTCTAAATTGCGTTGTCGTTGCCTTGGTGTGTGGGCCATAAGCTTTAGGCACTCGTCTGAACGTCTGTAACAATTGCATTTTTTTCTTCTTGGAATGAGATCACTATATTTTTTTTTTCACGAAAAATGGAACATTTTATAGAACTCGAAAGGGATACACCGAGGGAAAACATCCTAGCTCATAGAGCTAAGAAGCACCAAAAGAAAATACAAACGCATCCAATTGATATATTAATTGCTCCGTCAGGGTCGAGTAGTAGTTTTGTGAACCCAAAAATGAGAGTGGGATGTGACTAAATCTTTGTCCATAGTATTGTTATGTGTACGTTCTTCCATTTGTAGCATCTTACAATAATGTTTTCTGCACTGCACGTTATAGTGTGAGATATTTTCTTCATAGCTAGTCGTAGAGAATATTTTTCTTTTCTTTTAATAAATCAAATAATGCAGTTCATAATTAAGAAAGTGTTTTCGATCGGTACTATTTCAACAAGCCGCGTCAATATAGGCGAATTTGGCCAATATTGCATTTACCCAAATTAAAAAAAGAATAAACGAAGACATGCACATAAAATTAGTACCTTGCCTAAATCGAACAAATCCAAGTAATGTTGAACAGCACTATGGGTACCGTTTCCCATATCGGACATGGGTGCCGTTTCTAGCTTGGATCTTTAGGAACCTTCATTGTTAAATATGAGAGAAGAAATGTTTTATTGAATTCGATAATAACATGTACATAGGCTCTTGTATTTATGCAAGAGTGAAATCCTAAAATATGGAAACAAAATCAAATTCTATATTATGGAAAGATAATCAAATCCTTGATTCTAATAAATTACAATCGATTCTATCAACTATAATCAATCAGAATATTTTCATTATTCTAACAGGGTGCATGTTTGATTGGTCTTGGGTCGGTTTTATTGTTGAGTCTCTGTCGACTTCTTTTTTTTGTTTTGTTTTGATTTTTTTTTTTAACGGCGAAAAAGGGATTAAATTATGTATACATTCTTCCATTTTTAGTATCTTGCATATTGATTGTTGGTTGTTTTGTTTAATTTCTTAATATTCGTTATCAATAAAGTTTTCCATTTCTAGAAGAAAGAGAGGAAAAAAAAAAACATGTCGAACATGGCTTGCAACTACTGAGATGACTCGTGCTTTTATCGTGCCTTGCAGACTACTGTGGCAATGAAATGAGCATCATCTTAGGCTCCAAAATGTGGTCCAGACCAAAATGAAAAATTGTCAAATGCCCCAATTATTCAACTACCAATAAAATAGTTGTTTTTTTGGCAATGCAATAAAATAGTTATTTAGATGTTGCACTTAAATCCACAACAAACTTGCGAAAACATTTTTGAAAAAAATGCTGAATATATGAGGTGTCAAATTCCGGCAAATTGGAGACGAAGTTGTTGAAATGGCTTTGAAATATATGAGGTGCCTATCTAGTTTTAATTAGTCCCTCTATCCCAATTTGTTTGCTCTCCTTTCATTTTTGGCTGTCCCAAACTATTTGCAACTTTCCCAAATTAGAAACCACCAAAAGCCAAAGTTCCAAGGAGGCATTGAAAATTATTTCATAAGTTCATGAACTATATATAGACATGATATTACTTATCATGGGATTTTATCAAATTTTCACGGGCTAAATTAATTCTTCAAGTGGGCTGTACTAGTCGAGTGGATCGAGTTTCGGGTAGGGCTGGACTTCAAAACCTCTCGTCGAAGCCCTACCTATATGGATCGGGTGGGTCTAGGGCCGAGATGGAACTGGACCAAACTGGGCTATATTTCAAAGGGCTTGGGCAGTCATTGGGCCAAGTTTAGGCCCCTAATCAGTGTAGTTCAAACATTGGCATGTTATATATATTCAGCACAAGTTAATTTCGTTCAGCAATAAAATCCTTAAGTTACTAACTTCAATAAATCAATTAACTTATATCCCCACCCCATGCTCCAAGTTAATTCCAAGCTTCCAAACGAATTTTTAAACTAAAATCCAGAAAGAAATAGAGACACGAAGAAGTGACCGATCAGGAAAAGTGAGGGAATTCAGGAGAAATATATTTGTTTTAGGTGATAAAATAAAAAATTGCATCAAAATATTTATAAAATAATTGAAGCCATTTTAGTGAATGATCTAAAAGTTCATTGACTAAAAATCCGATTTATAGTAAGTAATAACAAACTTGTGGCCTTGCAGGTTTTAGGTTTTATTGATTTGATTCTGGTCAATAAAACGGATTCGAAATTATTGAAAGAGAAATGCGATTTCTAATGACATAACATATCCAACTGGGGCTAGTTCAGTTGGTTAGGATTTCTGCATCTCATTAGGAGGTTAGAGGTTTGAGTCTCCTCATTTGTGTGTGGGTGTTCTTTCCTTGTAGGGCTTTTCCTTTCTTTCTTTGTTTTTACCCTATGATCGATGGGCTTATTTCTTGTATTTGTTGAGTTGTTGGGCTTGATTATCTCGTGAACTATTACAATTGATATAGGGAAAAATGACGGCCAATGACATGTTTTGATAATTAATACCCGTCAATAACATTTTGTTCATTAACAAATGTTCTTAGCATGTCCTTAAAAAAGTATTAATTATCAAAACACGTCCTGGGCCGTCATTTTCCTTTGATATAGTGTCTCGGGTTTGTACTCTGTACTTCATATCTAATTTAGAATGATCTCTTCTATCGATTGTCTAAAAAAAAAACATATCCAACTCGAAACCACAATTACAAACTAAAAAAAAAAACCTACAGATATCCCATAATAAAGATTTTGGAACATAGCATTTGAATTAAATTTCTAAGATAATTCAAATGTTTTTTTTTTTTTGAACGGTTAAAAAAACTTCATTAATCTTGATTGTTAGACTGTGATTATCTCTGATATTCGATTCTTAGTGGAGTAATTTTTCCCAAAGAGGAGCTGATAATGGTCATGTGGTTTCGGTACCATACTCCTAATTAACATGCACCATCCACATGTGGAGGGGGCCTTGGTTTCGGTCCTGACGTAAGTGAGGTGGAGTCTCCTACAAATAATGGTCATGTGGTTTCATAACATGGCAGATAATGGTCATATGGTTTCGGTACTCTGCACTTCCATCTTTAATTTGCACCAAAAAGAAAATCTCATTTTCACTTGACATTAGTGACAGAATTAATCGTCGTGTCTTTGATCCAAATACTCTGATCATGATATCATATCGTTGTCGAGATTGGTTACAGGAGGAGGCTTTCGAGCGTAATCTTCAGGGATTAATTACTATTAATTATGAAAATATATTTGATGCTCTTGTTCTAGTCCCACCTTCCAATTAAAGGAGAAGGGGACATGACTAGATAGATAGATATCTACCCATCTTATATATTTAATGCATAAATTCCCTCACAGCCTCGACCAGGTTTTGTTGGATGATGCTTGGGGAGACGGAGTTATGTTACCAGTTAAATTCAACCAAAAAAAAAACTGATTTTGTAAAAACTTTTTCTTGAATATTTTTAAAAATACTTTCGTAAAAGTTATAATTTTTTACTTTTCAGATTTCTCTTGACAAGAGGAACTAATATTATATAAAAATTTGATACAAAACTAACAAATGCAAAAAACAACAACAACAACAACAATAATAATAATAATAATAATAATAATAATAATAATAGCACAAAACCAAAAAATTATGGTCCATAATTTGTTGACTAGTGGAAACACGCTTATCTATTTACCACTAGTATGAAAGTTTTTCTTCTTGTTCCTCTTCTTTTCCTTTTTTTTTTTTTTTTTTGAACCGCAGAAACATCCCTTTACTATGAATTAATGTTGAGTTGAACAAATGGACAAGTGAACTAATGCTTTGAATTCATCAATTGAACATAAATACAATGGTACCGACCCCATACCACCGATGGTATATATCTCTTTCTTTATTATAAAAAAGAAGGGTGTGGGGACAAGTTATTAGAACGATTTAGATTCATTTGATCCAAAAGCTATCGTGCATCCTCCCACTTCCCGGTTAAGTGGTCATGGTTTTCACATAAATCACACAATTGTCATCCCCTTCCAACAGGCACGCATAGTGCCATAGGCACGGGTTAGCACTATCATATATATATGGTTCCGGGGACACTTAAAAAACCCCCCAAGTTCCCGATCAAATTTTAATAATCCGAGCAGCTTATTGTAATCAGAACGTGATTTTAAGGGTGCTTGTGAGAAATTAGCAAAAAAAAAAAGGACCGGAAAGGACTTCATCCGAACAGTTTTTTATTAAACTTTATTGAACAGTTCAATAAAAAACTGCTAAAATCAAGCCCTTCCTGGTTAGTTTTTTTGTCAGTTGCTTGCGGGCACCTTTAAAATCACGTTCTGAACACATTGAGCAGCTTGGATCATCAAAATTTGATCGAAAATTATGAGATTAAGATTTAGAGGGGTTTTTTAAGGGTTTTTGGAACCGTCGCGTATATATATGTGTGAGGCTCAGTTTAGGGTCTTATTTAATGATCCGAGCCGTGATTTAATTTTTATGTTACTTTTCAAGTGACCCTACAGAAAATCACCTCAATCAGATAGTATTTGATTCAATTATCTAATTTTTAATTCTTCAAATATTTACGATTATCCGATTGGCTGACTTTTTTCAGAATAATTCTAAAAATTACACTATTGAACACTTTAGGATTTTGGAATGCCCCCCCCCCCCCCCCCATCGGTGCCCCGTTACTGCCTTAGTGCCTTACCATAGCTGCCGGCCATAACTCGGTAGTCGGTACCCTAGTCGGCTTGAATAAATAAATATCCCTTCATCTTCATTTATATATGCTTTTTGAAAACCCTGTGTTGTACTTATGAGTTTTTTTAACATTATCGAAAAAATTATAGATAGAAGTTTGTTAATGTGTCGTATTTGGGGTGTTTTGACTTCATAATTTAAAAGGATAATTTTTTCTTTATACTTTCTTTTTGCCTTTGTTAATTTTGCGTCTATTTTCTATGAGTTATTCGTCAACATTAACACTGCAGGCTAAATGATTTTTTACATTACCTGCAAAAAAATCAATCATTGTTTTAGCATTGTTGATGTTTAAATTGTATATAAACCACACAAAGTTTATTTTGCAATCTTATCATATCTTCAATCCTACTAATTTAAGTGATCTTTAGAAACTCTACTAGAGGTTTGTAGCAAACAAACAAACCTGGCCTTTGATCCAAACACATTCTTATTTTTATTGTTTCTTCTCATCAAAATGAGCCGTCTTATTTAAACTTTATCCTTTTGTTATGCTGATTTTAAGGAAGAGCCGATGTGTTTATTTCTTCTTGTGGCGTAATGTTTCATGTTGTACTTTTGGCATTGATATTGATTTGAATAATTCAAATAGATACAAAAA
>BPLS01000221.1:132552-181822 GCA_019656275.1 Rhododendron kiyosumense | reverse complement strand
AGCCAAGCCATAAACTAATTCCCTTGGGTACGATCCCGGACTTCTACGGATTATTTTGCTTCAATCGACATTCAAACCCTACGTTTGGGGTAATATTCTTCTACATAGGAAGATAATGAAGCATTTTTGGCGCCGTTGCCGGGGATTTCTTATTATGGCTTTCTTGGAGGTTCGACAAACCACTGTAAGTATCCCGCTTTCGTCTTTTAGTAGTAGTTTAGTAGTTTATGTGTTAGTAGCTTATATTTAGTTGGGTAGATACCTCTAACCTGGTTCTACTAAACTTGAGGTGTCACGAAGCCTAACTAAATATCGAGTTATCTTAGTTTAGTTTAGTTAATTTAGTTAATTAGTTTAATTTGATTTCATTGCTTAGCCGAGGTGGTGGCATAACCCCTCGCATATCTTGATTGTTGAAGTTGAGGCGGCGGCATAGCCCCTCCAGTCTGTTAGTTTGCTGTTAGTAGTTGTTTTTGTGTATGCGTGTGTTTCGAAACCCGACTTCAAATCGACTTCATCGTTCTTCTTCACCACCGAGGATCTGCAGCATTGTCAGGGCGTATCCTGCCCACTCTCCTCCTCGTAAAGTAAATCGCAATCGCAAAGGCCCAATGGCCGAAGCAGCTCCAGTTCGTACTTTGCGTGATTATTTGAATCCCGAACGAGCTCCTCAAGTATCGCCTATTGTTATTCCAACACCGACCGCTGGGAATGCATTTGAGTTCAAGGCCGAATATTTGAGGGTAATTCCAGAGTTCCGGGGGAGAGAATTGGAAGATCCATATTTGCATATCCGTGAATCCGAGAATATTCTGCACTTTTTTGTTACAGTTCAGGGGCAACTTGACCAAGCTCGGTTGAAGTTATTTCTGTTCACGCTCAAGGACAAAGCAAAACAGTGGTTCAACTCGTTGAAGCCTCAATCGTTGCGTAATTGGGGCGAGGTCCAGGATGCTTTTACGTCCAAGTTCTTTCCAGCAAGCCGTACTAAGTTACTTAACGATCAAATTCAAAGTTTCAAGCAAAGAGATGGAGAGACGTATCACAAATACTGGGAGAGATACAAGGACTTGCTCATGTCGGTTCCGCACCACAATTTTCCATTATATCTCCGAGTTAATTATTTCTATACCGGATGCTCCCAAGAAAGTAAGCAGCTCTTGGATACGATGGGTGGTGGTGATTTCTTGGGAAAAACACCGGAAGACGCTTAGGGTTACTACGAATCCTTAGCTGAAAAGACTCAGTCTTGGCAGTTCAATGATCCAGGGGATAGAGCAATGTTCTCCCAAGGTCCTACGGGCTCAGGCAAATTTTCTATTGCGGAGCATACAGCTGTTAAAACCCGATTGGAAGAGATTGCCCGAAAACATGACAAGTTGGAGCTTAAAAGCGCGCAATCTCAAGAAGCGAAAGTAGTAAGCCACACGAAGGAGATTTGTGTTATTTGTGAGATAGTGGGTCATTCGACTGAGGCTTGTCCAAACATCCCGGCTTTGAAGAACATGATAAGTGGGATTACTCAAGAAGAGGTTCATGCAGTTCAACGGTTTGATCCCTATCCTCAATATTCGGGAACACGTCAACACCCAGGGTTTCGTTGGAGTCAATCAGATGTAGGGGTTCTTCTTCTTCTCAAGCTCCTCAAGCCCCTCAACTACCATGGAAACAACCACAAAACACCTTCCGGTTCCCTCAAGCTCAAGGTCCGCCTAGCTTTGCTCAACTCGGTCCATTTCAACATGCGAACCAATTTCAACAGCCACCTGTTCAGTTCCAACAACAGCAACCTACCCAATTCTAGCAACAACCACCAAAACGTTCTTGGGAAGATCAATTTAGTGCTCTCTTACAAAGCCAAACTGTGATCAATGAGCAACAAACTCAAATGATGAATGATATCAAGAATCAGTTGGGGAAGTTGACAACTACAGTGGGTATGCTTCAACAAGAGAAAGGAAAGTTTCCAACATAACCTCAACCTAATCCGCAATCAACGTCTACGCCACCTAATTCTCAAGGTCTTCACTTTGCTAGCTCTTTGGTGACTTTTCCCGAGCAAGCAAAGGCTATTATTTCTCTTCGAAGTGGAAAGGTGGTGGACAACCAAGTGGTGATGCCTCCGGAGACGTCCTTGTTGCCCCCTGCTATCGATCGTTCAAGTCCAACATCGTCTCTTGGGGAATCTCCCAAGGAGCCGAGTAAGGAGGTTTTAGAAGAAAGAGCAAAGGAAAAGGTTAAGGAGAAGGAAAGCGTTCCGGATCCAAAAGTTGTTCCAATACCGGCACCCTTCCCTTCCCTACTCGTTTAAGAGCTTTGGCGAAACCAAATTTGAATGCGGAATTGCATGAGTTGTTCAGTCAAGTGAAGATCAACATTCCTCTTATGGATGCGATCAAGCAAATCCCGTCATATGCCAAGTTTCTTAAAGATCTATGCACTCGAAAGCGCAAGCTTAATGTTCAAAAGAAGATATTCCTTACGGAGCAAGTGAGTTCTATCATTCAGACGAATATTGCTCCTAAGTACAAAGATCCGGGGAGCCCTACTATCGTGGTTACCATTGGAGGGAAGCGTATCGAACAAGCTTTACTTGATCTTGGTGCAAGTGTCAATCTACTTCCATATTCCGTTTATCAAGAACTTGGGTTGGGGGAGATGAGACCTACTCGAGTTACGCTACAGCTAGCCGATCGGAGTATTCGTACACCAAGGGGCGTAGTAGAAGATGTTTTGGTACAAGTTGGCCAGTTTGTTTATCCGGTGGATTTTGTAATTCTTGACACAAATCCAAATGATTCTGTGGCTACTTCTACTCCGGTTATCCTTGGGAGACCCTTTTTGGCTACAGCGGATGCAATTATCAATTGTCGGAACGGACTTCTCAACATGACTTTCGGTAACATAAAGGTAGAAGTCAATGTTTTTAATATGGGCAGTCAAATAGGGGATGACGAGAACGTGAATGAAGTGAGCCTCATTGATACTCTTGTGGAGGAACATGTGGACGAGTTTCTTTATAGCGATCCTTTGGAAGTTGCTCTTACAGCCGAAGAGGCTGAATTTCTCAAATCTTCTGACGTCAATTATTTGTATTCCTTGCTCAAAGACGAGGATGAAGCTTGTGCTATGAACGCTTGGACCCTAAAATTTGAAGAGTTTGAAAAACTACCCTCGATAAAGAAGAAGGTTCTTCCTTCTCTTGTGGATCCTCCTGCATATGATGATCCAGGGGGGAAGTGCCTCACCGCTAAAGTTGTCTCTTCTAATCCCTCGTATCTTGATTCTTCCTCGGAGGAATTACTTCTTACTCACGAGATAAACATACTTGAAACTTCGGGCGTGTACTATGAAGATCCATTGGCAAAACCTCACACCGCTAAGGAAATGGATGCCGAAGTGGATTACTTGTACTCGTTGTTGGCTAAACCAGATGCTTATGGACCAATCTTTGAAGAGTTGGCGCCCACGGAAGCTGCTTTTGTTCCTTCAAATTCTCCGTGCCTTGATCTTCTCACTGCTAAAGAGATGGATGCTGAGGTAGATTTCTTATACTCTTTGATAGAAAAACACGATCCATGTGAGCCTATTCTTGAGAAGTTACCAATCATAGAACATTGATTTTCTTGGTGTTGATAATTTTCTTGTGGTTTATCATCTTTATATTGTAGATTTTGTCAACAACTTGAAAATTGATTTGGTTTGGGCTATGCACTTGGAGGAACTTAAGTTTTTAAAATGAATTCAGCAATTGCTTTATTCCAAGTATCTTATCTTGTGGCATGGTTGAATTCAATTTTTGGCAAAGAGTATAGCTTGGAGTGCTCTGTTTATGCTAATAGTTCTTAATGACATGCAAAATGTTTGTAGCCCACGTGTGGCTAAACCCTCTCTTTCTTTTTCTCTCTAATTTTTCATTCTCTCTCTCTTTATGGCATAATTGTTTTTCTTTCTTACGTTGTTCGCTTTTAATTTAGCTATGCATGTTTTGTTCTATTTTGGTTATATTTTGTTCTTTGTTTGCATCGAATAAAATCTTGGAGATAAATCACATGAAAAGATAACACTAATGTGCTAGTGTAACAAGGTCTTTCAGTAGCTTTTCTTGGTAAAAGTTTATCGTTAATGATCCATGCACTCCGCGATTGCCCCTAGGTTGGATCGGAGGCAACTTAGGTCTGTGAGTGAGGTTTGATATTGCCTGGAGTGCACGCTAGGTTGGATCTTTTCCTTGCTTGTTTTTGATCCTAGGGGACACTAAACTTAAGTGCTTGGCGAGGTCGAGCGATAGATTTTATTACGGGCGTTAGCATAACACATATTCAACGGTCTAGTATAGCCACCCATTACTTACCCCACCGGTAAGAAATGGGAAGAAAAGTATGACTCGTGTGATCGGGTGGTGCCTTTCATTCTATTTTGCATGTTTTGATTTATTCCTTACATATTCTTTGTATTTGTCTTTATTTTCTATCTTTTTATTTTTGTTTGGTTTAAAGCCAGATAACACGGACCGGTGGTTCTAATGTCAATTGTTTTGTGGAAGGTCGTTCTCTTAAGTCTTCTGTAGGGTTTATGTGCTATCACACCAGCCTTGGTGGATTGGGTCTAAAGCCGGAGTGAGTGAGGCATTCAGGAGCCCTAAGCATGGGTGCGGCTAAGTGCCGCGGTTGTTAATCCGATAAAGCTTTAGATATGGCCCTGTGTGACTAGCTATGGTTCCGAGTTGGTAGAACTGAGGGAGTGAACCCTGGAAGCATCAAATCTGGCTGGAGCAAAACATTGGCATAAAATCCTCCAACTTGGTCGAAGTATTTAGGGGTTGACATTCCCCTTGGACGGTACATTCGCACACTTTCTTCTCTTAGCTTTGTTCTTAATACTATGAGGGCATAGCATCGCTTTAAGTTGGGGGGAGGGGTTAGCTTATGTGCTATTTGTTTGCTTTTTGTGTTGTTTGATTTTTGTGATTTGTGTTAAATTTGAAAATTCAAAAACAATAGAAATTTGAAAAATCCAAAAAAATGAGAAAATTCAAATTTTCAAAAATTAATAAAAGCCTTTTTACTTGCAATTTCTTCCTTTTGTCATAATTTTTAGTTTTGTTCACGACTTGTTGCATGCTCAATAATTGTTAGTTGGCAAGAGTTCATGGCAATCCTAAGAATTTTTGTGCTTCTCGATTTGCATGCTTAGTTGAAAGTTGAATTGGTTAAGTTTTGAGTAAGTTTTGACCCATATCCCCACCTTTCAAATAAATTGCTTGTAGTTAGGTGAATAATCGCATGTCCATACCTAGTTGTGTTTAAATGTCGATTTTGAATTATTTTGGAATTCAAAGCGCACTTAGAAAAGGATACAAGGCATTCTTTGCATGATCATACCACATATGTGTCACCTAGTCCTACTTTGCATCCTCTTCTATTTCCCGTTTAGGTGGCCGGATGTTTGGAGGGTTGCGTGAAAATGATTTTCAATGATTCAAGGAGATTTGGGGGTGGTGTGAATGTGATAGAAGTGATTGAAATGCGAAAAGGCAAGAATTGACACATAATTCCCTATCTTCCCTCTCCCACTACAAAAACAAAAGCCCCAAATTTTCATCTCCCTCTCTAAAAAGCCCCAAAAATTGGCTCTTCAATCTCTCTCGCTACTAATCTCACCTCAAATGACCCTATTCTTCAAAGAAAAGAAATAAAAGAAATGCTATGAAAGAGCAAAAGCGGATTCGAAAGAGGGTTGAATACTTTGATAAGAGAATTGGTTTGACTTATGGGCTAGAATTTATTCTGGATGAGAAAAAGTTCGATGGAAAGGGGAAGCTCGAGGTTTAATACCGTGGGAAGTCGGATGAGGATGGCGACTAGGTGTGATCGAGTCAGTGGTAGTAGTTTTTAGTAGTACTTATCTAGTAGTTTTTTTTATCTCTTCTTCGTAACTTTGTTTGGTGTTTGGTCGGCGTGTGGTCATGTCTTGGGTAGTTTAGGATCGGTAGTAGCCAAGGGTAGAAGAACCATGCTAGCATATGGCCACTACACTATTTTGTTGTTCCTTCCCTTTGTAACCAAGGTCATTACAAGCTGAAAAAGACCTTAGTTGATCTTTTGTGCGCTTGGATTCCATTTTGATTGACTGTCTGATGGTTGCATAATTAGTTAATGGCATGCTTTCCTTTCGTTATCCAAATTTCATCTGCTTGTGTTTAATTCTGTTGAATAAAGTGCGGTAGTTTCTTGAGGCATAGTATTTCTTGTTCACTGTTGCCTGTTTGTCAAGCACTTTTTCAGTGGATATGGCTTGACTCTGAATTCGCAAGGTTTTGTGTCCCGTATCCTCCCATTGTTCGAGGACACGAACTATTTAGCTTGCTCTTAGACTTGCTTGATACTTAGCCTGTTTAGTTAGATGCTGAAAATGTGAGTTGTAGAAATGAAATAAAAAGCCGGATTGTTGAACTCTTGCTAGTTGGTAATGTTGAGCATGTTCTAAGTTGTGAATTCGGAAGGATTGCATAGTTCTAGTTTTCTATTTTTTTTCATATGTTATTTGCTAAGGACTAGCAAACCTTAAGTTGGGGGGCGTGATAAGCACCCGAGAATGTAATGAAGGGTGCGCTAGTGTCTATTTTTAGGTTAATTTAATTGCTAATTAATTGTTTTTAATTATGTTTGTTCGTAGAGTGTGCTGGTTTCGTTTTGCAGAAAAATCCCTCAATGCAAGAGTCTTAAAGCCCAAAACATGTCAAGGCATTTAAAGTTCAAGATGACCAAGAACGGAGTCATTGGAATCCAAGTACAAAGGCTCAAGGACCCGAAAGTGACTCGTCGGTTTGAAATGGGCAAGTCAAGGATCAAGACCAAGGGTTGCTCTTTATTCACTCGAAATGGGTACCAGGGGATTAATTAAATCGATACCGAGATGGGTTTGAATTGCTTTCTGGGATCAACTTGATTACTCGGTATCGGTATTTGTTTAATAATTCCATCGGTGCCGAAGGGAATAACAATGGCAGTCAATAGAGATCAAGCTAGTGCCTTCGGTATTGATACCACGTTTTCCTTTCCATTGGTACCGAGCTATCTAGCGAGGCCCCTTGTCAAGCTCGGCATCGATGGATTGAAATTAATCCAATCGGTACCGAGCTCTTATTTCAGTAGCGTAAAGTCTTGGCAATCGGTACCGAGGGGCTTAGCGAGGCGTTTTCAGAGCATCTTTTGGGATATTTCGTGCGCAAAACAGAGGCGGTATAAATACCCCGTTATGTCACCTTTACACGATTTGGACAGAAATGTACTCATATTTTCTAGATTTATGATAGATTTGCTTGCATCTTAATATTGTTCTTGAGTGTTCTTAAATTTCCAGCTTTGAATATTTCAATTTCTGTCTTTAATTGTTAGTTTTTGATATTGTTGCCTTAATTAAAGTTGTTACTCTTCTTCCGATCTATCGTTTGATCCAATTTATTTCTAGTCTTGTCTTTTCAATTATGCTTCGTCAATTTTTGCTTGCTCTTATCTTCGTAGATATGTGTGAGTAGTTTCAAGGGTTGGGTCATGGGATGATTAACATCCCGTGGCTTGGGCAAAAATTGCATTTTTCACCAATAAAACTTTAATTTTTAGATTTGAAAATTGATGTGGGGTTCGGATTCATTTGGTAAATTGCCGAGGTGTTAACCTCTTTGATCATGTGTAGGTGGGAGCATCGCCTACTCACCACACATGATGCTTAGAGCTCTGTCGCTCGAGGTGTTTACCAAATGAGTTCTAGAGCTAGCTTGATAATCGAATCTCTATTTCCCGGTTTAGGTACCTACAATTGTGTATTTTAAACCGCGTGAATTGGTGAAAAAATGTGATTTAGCCCAAGTCATGAGTGCTAGGATTCCTAGACCTAACCTATTTTTTTCCTAGTTTATTCGCTTTTAATTTAGCCTTTTATTTCCACCAATTTCAAAGTAAAACCAAGTTGACTGGCTAAAAGTCGAAATCGTTACTTGCATCTACAAATCCGAGCCAAGCCATAAACTAATTCCCTTGGGTACGATCCCGGACTTCTACGGATTATTTTGCTTCAATCGACATTCAAACCCTACGCTTGGGTTAATATTCTTCTATATAGGAAGATAACGAAGCAGGTGTCCTCTCTTATTTTTCTTTTATGGGGATTTAATATATATAGTCTGATGTCTTTTGGGTCTAACCTTGTTGGTATTCATAATAAGCTTCAAAATAAAAATGTGATATATTTCTAATTTCAAAAAAAGTGGTAAAAGTAATTTGAGGTTTTAGAGATTAACAAATTTGTAGTTTTTTTCAACTATTCGGTCATATTGTGAGTTTGTTGTTAGTCTCCTTTTTGTTCATGACTTCTATCGTATGTTCCTAAACAACAGTGTATCTTGGTTGCCTAATTTCTAGATGAAATTGGAATTAGAACTCAGGCTCCATTTCGTTAAGATTCTTATTTTTAAAATACTTATTTTCTATTTTACAAGACAGAACATTCTTTCCCAATGCATAACCTTTAATTCAAAAAATAAGTACTTAATTATTTGAAACACCATCAATCACTTATTAGGTTAGCTTGCATTGCACAACTAATTCTGAAAACAACATATATCATTACTAATTGTAGAAGACTTTACAATTATTTCAAAAAATTTAATTTAATAATATAAATAATATTAAACGTGTAAGTTCATTATTTTGTTTTCTACGTACAGCTATGACTTGGTGCCACTTGGGATATTTTATTTTATTTTTTTGAACGGCAAAAAAATTATTTTTTTTTTTTTTGGGTCAATGTCTTGTTGTGGCCCACGAAGTATTTCATTAAATAACTCTTCAAAAAAAAAAAAGAAGTACTCCATTAAATTGACGAGATTGGGTGAGAGAATTTTTTATTAGTATTTTTTTTCCTGGTAAACGATTGGGTGAGAGGTTAGATTTTCGTGATATAAAGTCTGTTTTAACACGCAAAACAGGTGTCCAATTATACACACTCATTTTCTCTAAATATCCTCATTTTCAGTAGTATCATTTTTTTCTGTGGAATACCATGATGCGGCGTAATGGTGGAAATTTTCGACACGTATCCGACACAATGTCCATCCCTACTGCGGCCGGCTCCCGTCTATGCAAAAGAATTGAGGCGGGAGCTGTTCTCCATAGTGGTTCTCCCGCCTTGGGTGATTGACCGAACAAATGGGCCTAGCATGACGAAAATGTGCTATTTTAATCTGGGTTTCTTTTCTGAGACCTGAAATCGAAAAATTATTCTGTGGCGGTGCCCCATAGGGACACTGGATAATCAAACTCTCCCGGCTACAGAAGGATCTTGTTTGGCTTTTAGTACGTTCTTCTTGGATTTATGCATTTTTTATAAAGCTCATTGGAATTTATTAACCATTAAAAAATCGAGTTTAGCGGATATCGATGGATATATTTTTGAAACACATTTACGTTAAAACTGGGTTATGATGCTGTGTTCTAATTTTTATTTCATTCGATGAACATGATTTGTGATGTTGAGAACAATTTCACTGAGCTCTTAAAAATGAAGAATTTTATTCTTAAAAAATGGGTCCGGAAAAGTATAACAGAAGGGTCCGATTCTTTTCAAGGATTCTAGAGGGAGTAATTAAGGAAACGGGGGTCCTGTAGTAACCCTATGGTAAGGCCTCTTGTAGTAATCATGTGGTGAGACATCCAACCGTCTATTTCTGTAATTTATGGTTCAAATATATTTTTTGACTATTATCGGTAAGAGTAAACTTTGACCGGAAAAATTACTTCAGCGAATTTAACTATTAATTACAAAAACGAACGATCGGATGCCTCACCACGAGGTCACTACATGGGGCCTCAGTACTGGACCCCGGCTTATTTCCATCTGCTCTTGCCATTCAAGTTTATACAAAGTCCAGTTCGGAGTTTATTTACTCCATTATTTACTGGAGTTTATATGAAGTCCAGTTTATATAAAGAAAACATGCATTAATAAACTTCGACTACAGGTACACCATTTGATGTACATCGGGTTGTGTATGACCCCCTCTTTTGGTTTCATAAAAATGATCGGAGTCACTCAATTTATGTAAAAAATGTTTTGTAAAGATTCTTACATACAATCAACTTAGTCAGATGTCGTGTTGTTAAGGCTTAATCAATTTTTTGTTCGATTTCCTGTTAAGGAATTGAATAAAAAATTGATCACACCTTTACCTATATTTAATGGAGTTGATTTTTTCCACAAATCCTTCTAAAATTATTTCAACCAAATTAAACGGTTCCGATTATTTTGTGGAACCCCAAAGTGGATCCTATATATAGCCTAGTGTATATTTGGTCTACCCCATTGGTGTACCCATACTTTTAACAGTAATGCTATACACAACAAAAATGCACAGATTTTGTGCACAGATTTATTATGGAGCTCACTCCGAGTCTCATACAAATGATCCAAGTCGTTCATTAATGTAAAATATTCTTTAAAAAATGCATAGATTTTGTGAACAGGCTATTGTGAAGCCCACTACGGGTCCCATTCAAATTATCCAAGCCGTTCATTAAATGTAAAACATTTTTTCAAGGGATTTCGTGAAAGATCAATTCAATCCGATACCTATAGGTGCTCGATTTAATCATCTAACTTTTCATTTGGATTTCAGGATAATGAAAAGTTAGAAGATGATTGAGTCGAATAGCTATAGGTATTGAATTAAACTGATTTTTCGCGGGGACCTTAAAAAATTGTTTTATATTTAATGAACGGTTAAGATCATTTACATGAGATCCGTATTAGGCCCCACATGAATCTGTGCGCGATATATGTGAAAAAAGTCCGTGTGCACTGTGCACAGACTTCCTGTAGTTTTAAAAGTCATAGTTATATATTGAGTAATTGAGGAAAAGCTGAGCAAAAAGCAAAATGGCTTAGATCAGCGACCCACCTCCAAAAAAGCTCACCAGTCTTGGAGAAAGTATAGATTCTAAACAATGCACCCACGCTGAAACAGGTATTCTTCTTGCAAAACCTCATCGACCCGTTTCGGAAAATCAAAAATCTTGAAAAACCCAGTTGCTGATTTTTGTGGTTGTGTGTTTTTTCCTGATATCCTATATTCTTGCTTCTTCTTCTTTCACTTTGTAGAGCTTAATGGATCAATAATCCAGAACATGATGTTTATGAGCCAGAGGTTGTTTATTTTTGTGTTCTTTTATTTGTTTCTGATGCAGGTTGATGATGGTATTCGTTGAGCGTGTATTAAAGTAATAATATAAAAGAAAACAACTTTGGATTTAAACCCTTTTTAGGGTTTAAAGGCAGAATAGTGACTCTTTTTTTTCGTTTACTGAGAATCTGGTTTTATGAATTTTTTGCAAATGAAGTTGTTGATGTTTTGGTAATTAGGAGTTGAAATCCGTCTTATTTCAGTGATCCATCACTGTATTTATGCCAGAAAAAACCCAAGAATCTTTACCCTTGGTTCCTGATGCCAAAGAACTTCATTCTTTTTCCTGTTTCAGAGTAATCACATCTCTGGCTGTTTTGCCAAATCTTCCCAAAATTGAATAGTTTTCATAGCCTCTTTTACTATCTGCGATGTCAGAAAAGAGCCGGCTGCGGTCGAGCCGGCTCCTTTTCCGCCTAATAGCCATTTCAATGTTTTTCGTAATCCTACCGTCTCTGTTCCTTCTTCAATTTGGTGACATAACTTTAATATCCAGCTCAGTTTTGAATCTTATTATTGTTAATAACACCTCAGTTTCCTTCAAAACTAAGTTTACAAGTGAAACAATTCAACCCCCTTTCCCCTCTTCCGTGGCTTCACCAGTATATAGTAACCGTCCCTTGAAAACCAAAGCGGTAGACCATGCCTTAGTAAATGAGGAAGGCAAGATAACCTATGACCCAAATCATGCTCCCCTTCGGGTTTTTATGTATGAATTGCCTCCTGAATTTCACTTTGGGTTACTGGGTTGGAAAGGAACTGGAAATCAAATATGGCCAGATGTCGTCAACCCTAGTCAAATCCCTCGTTACCCGGGTGGTTTAAACTTGCAGCATAGCATGGAGTACTGGCTCACCCTTGATCTACTATCATCAAACACTCAGAATCTGGTCAGACCATGCACTGTTATCAGAGTGCATAATTCAAGCCAAGCAGATATAATTTTTGTGCCATTCTTCGCATCTCTGAGTTACAATAGGCATTCTAAGCTTCACGGAAAGGAGAAAGTTAGTGTCAATAGAATGCTGCAGGATAAATTGGTGGAGTTTCTAAAGGGTAGGGATGAATGGAAGCGATTGGGTGGGAAGAATCATCTAATTGTAGCACACCATCCTAATAGCATGTTGGTTGCAAGGAGGAAGCTAGGGTCTGCCATGTTTGTTCTTGCAGACTTTGGGAGGTACCCAGTGGAAATAGCGAACATTCAAAAGGATGTAATCGCTCCTTACAAGCATCTTGTGAAGACCATTGCTGCTGAGGAATCTGCCCCATTTGAAGGGCGCTCTGTGTTGGTGTATTTCCAAGGAGCTATTTATAGGAAAGCTGTAAGTAGTGTCTCCGCTTTCTGCATGTCCTATGAATTGCTGGACTATTTTCCAATGACATGATGTTGACTACTGTGTGCTATTTTCATATCATCAGTCTAGTTCTGTACTGGTTATCTGTTTTGCTTTGTGCATCTGGCTTATTGGTATTCTGATAACACTATGATTCAATGTTTAGAGTGAATTGATTTTAAGATGCTAAGGTCTTAGTTCTTAGGTCTTAGGACTAAGATGCTAAGATTATTTCCCTGGTAAAGTGGAATGGTGGGAAGCCTCTGCTAGGCAGCGCATGCGATGACTGGAACAGAACATGTTGGATTTGTAATCCAAAATGAGTGCAGAGTAGCTTAGGAAGAAGCTTTGGGTAAAGAGCATCTCTAAAGTGCTTGACACTTTGAACGTGTCTTGAGCATTTCAACTAGAGGAACTGCTTGGTCTGTTTTCTGCTTTCCACAAACAGTTACTCTGATTGTTTCAATCTTATGGAGACGACATAAGGCAAACCAAACCTATGGACCTCCATGCCAGACTATGTTTCTCCTTGCAAAAAGTGCAAGGCACCAAGCTTAACCTCTCCCTATAACATGGAGGTTTCAACTTTCAAGGTCACTTTACACCCGCACCCCCAACCAACACAATAATCATGTACAAGAAAAACCTATAACAACTCGTTGTGGGCCATGTTCTTGTTTAAAAGTATCTTTTGAGGACCTATTACGTGTTTGGCTGGGTATGGAATAATATGCTAAGCAGCATTCAAATTCCTTAAATAGGTAAAATATTCCAATTTATTTCTTGCATTGTTGAAGTTTGAAAATCATCCATTCAAGGATCGTGTACTCAGAGTAAATGGGAAACATGGCAAGTCAATTTCAAATATCTCGATAAAAGAAGTAATATTGTAGAATTCATATGCTCCAGTTTGGTTGTCACTCTTTGATTTTTCTATCAAAGAAGCTCTTCCAGTGCCTTCCCCCTTCCTCCTCAATTTTTTGTTTCATTTTATTTTTCCAATAGATAATGCTTTATACGAGAATCCATAATTTTTGGTCTGTTTGATGATATATTAGCTTTCTATCCATCGTTATAATCCTCAGGGTGGATCAGTTCGTCAAGAACTATACTACCTCCTTAAAGATGAAAAAGATGTCCACTTCTCATTTGGAAGCGTTCAAGTAAACGGAATCAATCAGGCAGGACAAGGGATGGGCTCATCTAAATTCTGCTTAAATATTGCTGGGGACACCCCTTCCTCAAATCGCCTCTTTGACGCCATTGCTAGCCATTGTGTTCCTGTAATAATTAGTGATGCGATCGAGCTACCATTTGAGGATGTCTTGGACTACTCAGAGTTCTGCATATTTGTACGTGCATCAGATGCTGTCAAGAAAGGGTTCCTACTGAATCTTCTACGGGGAATTAACCATGAGAACTGGACCAGAATGTGGGAGAGATTAAAGCATATTACACGGCACTTTGAGTATCAGTATCCATCTCAGCCTGGTGATGCAGTGAATATGATTTGGGAAGCAGTTTCACGTAAGCTATCATCAATACAGTTGAAAGGGCACAAGAAGAACAGGTACCGCAGATATCAGCCTTTTGTTAAGATCACGCAATTATGAGTTTTGCGAAGTGATAAATCTATTGTCTATACGGATATATGGTGACCTTGTCTTTTCATTGTCTATATGGATATACGGATAAATTTATTGTCCTTTTTTAGTTATTCAAAAGAAGTAAGCTTAGCATTTGCAAAAATAAGTTTCAACTTTTTGTTTCCACGTCTCCTGTAGCTTTGTAATCCTCTTGCTGATTCAATATCAATCTCTGTGAATTTCCCAAGGGAGTTTTTTCTCGATCTCTAAAGAATCCAAATACGCTCTTGTTCATTTTGTCCCATTATTACCGAACTAATAAACATTGAAGGTAAATACCTTGGGCATAAGATAGTAGAAAGCAAATTTGAATAAATTGTTCAACTATGCCCACGTTTCTTCGAGGAAACTCGTTTCCGCGTTCCCGTCGAGGGAAACTCCAAGAAACTCGTCCCAATGACGACGGGACCTCGTTGCTCACTTATACGGGAACTTACACCCAAAAAAACGGTTGAGAGACTTATGATTCAAGCTGCAATTGGTACCTTTAAAGTTGTTTTGTTCTTGTTAGGGTGAACATCTGATCTTAACCTTCTAAAGTCATACTAATGCCTTTTAATTTTTATGCCTACTTAATATGCACAAGAGCTCTATTGTGTAATTATGTTCTACAATAAAAATGTTGAAATATAACTAGAAACTTATAATTTTTTAATAGTAATATTTTATGTGATAGAATAATATTTTTATATTGACATTTAACAATATAAAATTTCAAAATATATTTATACTTTTAATAATTTTTCCTAACCGCTTCCAATGGCGCTCCCACACTTCTATGATCATCCGGTCCCCCATCCCGTCCCCGCTCCCGCTTCGTGTAACTAAGGCATGAAACCCCATATGGAACACAATTAAGCAAGAAAGGATACAAAAGCACACTAAAGCAAGAATGCAAAAGAAAAAAACGAGTAGTGAAGCAGGATAGGATCAATTGAAGTGGATCTGAGTCAAACTAGGCAAGAGCATGTGTATTAGTATTTAGTGTGCCTGAATATGGGTTGGGGAGGGTTAGAGGAATGGGGAGGGACTTTATCCTAAGGAACCAGAGTAGAAGTTGGGGCTTTCCAATGTTTTTAGGAGCAACAAAGGCTAAAAGAATTCATGTTTCACTGCAATATGCAAGGTCAAGAGTTTCATTAGCACACATGTAATCATTTCCCTTGGGTGAAAAATTGAAAATGAAACGAAATGGAACTATATGTTTTGTATGAACTACGAAGCTGGCCGCCGCCGCCTCTTCCTCTGTATATTCAGCTATTGACTAGGATCTAACGTCTAGAGACAATGCTAATGCTATCTCATAGGTGTAAGCTTTCTCCCTGTTCAATTCCATTGAAACAAAAGCTTCAACTAAGAAAAAAGAGAACTATAGAAAACCAACCCACCCTGAGAAACTTGAAAAAGAAGACCAAATTGCCGACCGCCCTCACTTTCTTCTCTCTCTCTCTCTCCCTCTCTCTTCATCTGTCTTCCTTTGCCAACAATCTATGCCTTGTGTCTCTGTGGCAGGAAAAACTGCTCCAGCTTTTGTCAACATCTGTTGTGGATGGGGTCTGATCCTCTTCTAACTCTTCTTTGACACGATTGATTTGGATCGAATGCAAGTGAAGGCACAGGTGCTAGGCTTGGTGGTGGTGTCTGTACCTCCACCAAACCAACAGCCTTCAGAATACGTGACTTTCTGAGGGCAAGATCTAAGATTCTCAGGCCAGAAACCCTCCCTGGTTGTATTGACAGAAACCCAATACAAACAAGTAATAAGAGTATTCTACAGGTAGGAAAACTCATTTTTTTTCAACCCTTCAAACACAGAGGGGGATAGTGTGGAGATGGAGGTCTCTCTTGTTGAAGGGAATAATGAGAGAATGAGTAGTTGATCAGTGAGACTGTTCCTTTTATTCTTATGATTCCAGTGGATAGAGTAATATAAGGGTATGATTTATCTTTTCATTGGATTTGAACATAAAGCATAAAGCAAGTTATAGATTCACCTCAATCATGAGCCTGCATTAGAAGCAATGCAAGGCTGTTTTAGAAGACACTGACAGGTTTGAATAAAAAGTGCGGTTGGAACACTATCCTTGGGAAGCTAAGAATCTTTTCATAATTTGTTCCCTACATCTCTTCATTTTCCTCTCTCCCTTTTGAACCAAACAATGACCCACAGTATCAGGCACTCTCGGTTGATCCTCCACGTCATTTATGGCATGGATGGGGACCTAAACTTACGCGAGCATTTTGTCAACTTTTTTGCAGTTAGACGATACATATATTTTGTTTATAGAGCCTCGTGTACGCCAAGCCACGCGTGTCACAACTCCGAGCGAATTACTTAACTTTTGGTGTACTCCACTGGTGAGTATACCAAAAGTTGGTATGTGTGTGGCGTGTTTCTTCTTGCTTTATTTCCTGTATCTGTGACAGTGGGCGCATACTCGGCTTGGTTTAGTATTGATAGCTCAAACAAATCATTTCCTTAATTCAACGCACCCATGATGTTCCTTGTTATGGCCAACAAAATAGAGACAATGAAGGAAAATTGTGGTAGCTTTAAACCTAAGGAATGAAAATCCGTAAACATAGGGAAAGTAGCACAAAGTGACTGATTCTGCATGGCATGACTGCTATAGAATAAATACCAAAGCTGAGATTGGTATTTGGTACAGTTGCAAGAAAGCCAGATAAAGTATGGGAAGGTGAGGAATAGGAACCTGAAATCATCCCCCCAAAGGAAAAACCAAGCACTTGCTTTATGCTAGCATATATGTTCATTCCACTTTAGAATTCCAAGCTCTTCTATCCATACAACAAGAAATCGCTCTCTTGGTTTCTTGTGCCTACTGGGTTCCTTTATGCTTTTCTGCTCTCTCTCTCTCTCTCTCTCTCGATTTTGCAGTGCCCATTCAAAGTTTCTTAGCACCCCCAACAGGTTTCTCCATATATGGCTTCTTCTTGTGTTCCCTTATCTTCCTTTTTTCCTTTTTTTGTTACACCTTATGTTCCTTTTTTCACCTCCCTTTAGTTTTTCTCCCTGCCCCATGTAGACCATCTTTTCCGGGTTATTTCTTGTTTTATTAATCAACGACAAGAAAATTCGGTAAAATCTAGAGAGAGAGAGAGAGAGAGGGGTCTTGGTCCAAGCCAAATTACATACATCTACCAATGTGAGCTTTGCCTTTAGCAATGGGAATTATTAAAGTAAAAGAAACCCATGAATCGTTGCTTTGTAATATGAAGCTTCACCATCAAATTTGAACTTCAAATCTAAAGAGTTTCTTAGACATGCGGGCACTCATCCATATGTGAGCCGTTAAACCATCGAATCAATTCATGAGGGATAAAGATGGGTGCCAATGGAAAAATCCAGTTAAGATCACACTAAGAAAGTTGCCACATCCATAATTGCCAATTAGTGTGAAATCTTTCAAAGTGATGAAGAAGAGAACAACTTTTGCGTGATTTCAATGTGATCATGTCCAAGCAGTAATGTAATTCATCCGTCGAATAAGCTCGCATGAATTAAGTGAAAATCAGAACCAAAATACAGAAAAGAGAAGTTGAGAAACTGTTTCCATGCCATTCTGCTATAAGATTTTGAAGGGGGGGAAAAAAAGGAAGTGGATTGAAGAAAATAGAACAGTTCACATACATTGAAATCCGTGGAATCTACTTCATCACACAAATGTAAACTGTAAAATGACTCGGATAAATACATGTAGCAGGATGCTGTTCTCATACCCAATATCTACGAACAAGCGTAATGGAGCAGGGAAGAAAGAAAGGGAGCCAAGGCTTTTGGAAATCAAAAGCGAAGCCAAGATACAACTTGTTGGGTAGAAATCCAACATAAATAATTTTGGTTTAACAGCCAGTGTATTGAATAGCGAGGTACACTCAATTCCCCGACCATAGTTCTACGCCTTATTAAAAATTACCATGGAAATGACATTATTGGACGGGATGTTGAGGGGGATTAACTGCAGGCCCTGGCATCGCTGCGGGCACCGGTGGTATTGTGAAGTGCAATCCACGACGTTGCCCTTGCTGTATCATGAAGGCAACTTCTGTCGCTGCTAGTGCTGCTGCGGCATCCTGGCCAAACCAAAAATAAATAAAATCAACCATAAAATATGATACTGCAAACTTTCCCCTTTTTTCTACTAACTTCATGACATTATGTTTTAACAAACCAGATAAATGACGTCATTATGATGAAGAAAGACCTACTTACATAAGAATACTATAAATGTGCTTTTTCATGTTATACAATACGTAGATTTTTAACTGAAGGTGACTAGAAACTTACACACTCTATATTGCAAGTGACTCACCTCAACAACCCTTTGTCCCAGTTACAAATATACTCATGTAGTTCAACCTAGCTTCCAAACCAAAAGAAGATAAAATACATAAACGAAAATTTTTAAACTAAATATTAACTATAAGTTGTCTCCTGAGATAAGTAGTTGAACTACTTCCCATGTAATTACCCCAAAATACACTCCCTCTCTAGTTGCACATGGTTCAGCGGAGTGTAACACCACGTTGCAAGAAAAGGATCCTTATTTGCACCAAAGACAGACTTCAGGCCTAGTAGTTCATATCATGTAAATCATAACTGAGTTAATGCATTACAAACTAGATTGTCCACGAGAGGGTCGCATTTGGAAGCGTTCGCCGTACCGACACTAAAACAAAGCACGCAGCAAGTGTCCTGTCTATTGTGTAGCAACAGTGTTAATTGTGCATACCAAATTATTATTATTTTTTACAAGTAAATGAATATATTGAAGTAAGGCATTAAGGGAATGCCACCTGTATATGAAAAAAGGCCACAAGACAAAAAGGCCCTTACACACTCCCACGGGAATGGAAAAGCTCAAACCAATCTAAGAAAAGGTCAAGAGAAGAGTGTTTTTTTTTTTTTGAGCAAGTAAATTTATATAACCAAAAATACAACCAAACTACACAATCACCAGAGCATTCCCCTGAATAAAGAAAAGGGTCAAGAGAAGAGTTACATTCTCTCTTGTCCCAACTATAAAAGCTATTGATTCTAGACAGGCTTTTTGACCCCTTCAAAACATCTCAAATTTCTTTCTCGCCGTATAACCCACATCAAAAGTTGATTGTGCATACCAAAATTACCAATGTGTTTAGGGTGAACAAAAAATAGGATTCTCTCTGATGAAGGGGGAAACAAAGCCCTTTTCCTAACATTATATTACTCCTCAAAAGTATGTGCAAATGGAGACTGAGACAACAAAAACCATTTAGGTGTTTGATCATTGTTCATAATCTGGTTAGTAGGGCTTCATATGAGGAGGATGAAAAATGCAGCCGTTTTACACCTAATAATGAACTAACTGAACAAAATGTTATCACCTATCATATAACCAACAATATGCAGCAGTAATCGTCACATAAAAAATTAGGTTATAGACAGGTTATCTACGTACACAACATTATAAGATTACAGCACCCAAATGATGTACCAAATAATTACCATTCCACCAATGGTTTATGGTTGAGTAGTCATACTGCCGACAGCTACTATTTTCCTTGTGTTTGCAATTACATCAGTACTTATCCCCCAACATGCATGCAACTCATGAATGTGCACACGTTATGTATATACATTCTAATAACCAAGATGACCACCATTTCTACGTTTGAAGGCTTCAGTTGTTGACACTACAGCTGTAATCCATTTACTTTGCAAAGAACAACAGTTTTCTTGTTAATCGGTATCACCAATCCTTCACTTAAATAATTAATAGTCTCTGCAAAGTGTCTCTGATCTTATTTGCAATATGAAGCGAAGCAACTAGCTTATTTTCTCTAACCAGACCCATTGTAATTACCTCATGTAAGGGCATCATGAAAGTATTTCATCATTTTTACATCTGTGGAGGAGACTCATGGAGCTCAAAGAAAGAAATAAAACAAGCTACAAAAGACTCTCTACCAACCTGTCTTTGCCTTCGACGTTGAAGAATACTGATAGCCCAGGCCATAATGTAGCATGGGAGAAGAAAACCAGCAGCCCGTAGTAAAAAAAGCTGTCCACAAATCAACAATTTGTTTAAGTTGCAACCACAGCAAACCATATATCCTTGCAAAGCACATAATGACACCACATCCGACTTACAGAGAAAAAGGTGGAAGCATCATCGTCATCATCACCGTTTCCGATGCTTAGAGCATGCCTCAAAAGTAGAAGAGCCATTAACTGCCAAGAAATGAAGAGAGATTCAAATTTCAAACATAATGACATGGCCAGGTTGTAACATGAAAAACTAAATAATAATTGGATCAATGAAATTCTACTGCTGGAAACTAAGTCAAAGAGGATAAGGAATTATTAACTCACTCCCTGAATCAGGCATAGATACTGCACAATCAATACCAGTTTATGATGGAAAAAATCCAAAACAAGAGGAATAAATGGGGAAAAAGGTCTGAGAAGCTAGAAATAGGTATTTGGCACTCCTACCATCAATATCATGTAAAGTGTTAACATATTCTGACAATACATGAACCATCATGCATGCATTCAATTTATGACACTGTTACATGCTAAATATAAGACATAGTGTGCATCGCCAATACTTGACCATTATATTCTGTTAATGCATGGGATGGCTAAAATAACTTACAATCAGAGCAGCAGAGCGGAAGAATGCAGCGCCATCTGCATTGGTATCAGCATATTCATCATATTCAGCCTCCAAAAGATTCCGTTCTGCTGCTGCCATAGCCAAAAGTCGAGGGTCATGCAAGTCCAGAGGATTGCCAGAGATTGTCCAACTTGCACTGCAAGAGAAAACCACAAAACAATGGAATCAAGATGGAATCACATGCATTTGCAATATCCATCCAGACTCTGAAATCTTCAACAGTTTATATGGACAGAAAGCTTGTGTCAAGTGATTACACAATAGAAACCACATGTCACGTATATTGTTTACATATAGTAATACCAGACCTATTGTTTGACACAATTATTTCCCTGAACAAAACTGCAAATTTAGAGGACAGGGAAAAGAAGTCAAATTCTTTTCAGCTAGGTCATCATTAGCCTAATGTCATGGAGATTTATGGCTTCCTCGAACAGTCTTAACCTTGTTAACTCACATTTGAGAATATGATTACCCTCAAGGACCTTAAGCAGATATAGTTCATTCTTATTTTTACTCTAACAAGTAGCAATAGAATTTTCCAAGGAAATATTAGTTAGACAAGGCAAACCGGTCTAGTTCCCCTTTTGATAGGTAAATTGCAGGGACTCAACACGAGTTTGTACACTAGAAAGACAGGTCTGGTTCACTTAACCAAGGGTACTAAACTGTAAACAGAATGGACTGGGTTACGCACTGGTGACTCAAACTAGATGTCCTGCGCTCAAAGCAATGTTCAGGCTTTGGCCCAAGCTGCACTAGTGTACAAAGATGTCAACATTAAGTTCTTTTCTTAATGTCCGTAGATCTGGTGTTGAAATATGTCAGCATAGTTTTTTCCTCCAATAACTACCAACAAAATAGATGTTTCCAAGGGTGGCCGAGGTTAGACCTAAACTCCTACTTAGTGAAAATAGATGGTTGCCCTCAAGAGTATAAATTTACATTTCTGAGCTTGTTGGCCAAAGCTTTTGCAGTGCATAGAAGTAACCACTCAATGAGTTATCAATCATTCAACAAACCAAGGCATCAACAAAAAAAGCTGTTTTCAGGGTATCAGTCACACCCGAGTGATGTTCAATGAGGAGTTGGTGGTGGAAAAAAGAGCTCAAGAAAAAAAGGAAAAAAATCCTGATTACCATTCAATTCAAAGAGGGAATCAAGCGTCCCGGAAGCTGGGAACTAATGCTGATAGCAATGGCAAGATGAAATAGAAGTTTACAAGTCATAGATGAACAAACCAAGTAGAGTTCTTAATAAAATGAAAAAATACTGGAGATGAAATCGAATATTTTTTATGACATACAAAGGGTTAAAAAGATCAAAACTCTATAGATTACACCACGAGAATTAGGCCATGGTATAAACTAAACTTGCCTGATATCAATGGCAGTATCTTCGGAGCGAGGAGCAGGTGGTGGGGCAGTATAACCAGAATGATAAGGCTGTATGTCAAGAAATTTTTCACAAGTTACTACAAAAGTGGATTATTCAACCATGCAAGAAATTAACTGGCAACACTATAAGCAACTACAGAAAACATCAAAACCGGATATGTTCCATGGACTCCAGAACACACCTAAAAACATGGTTTGCATGCAAAGACTCAATGAAGACACAAAAGGGTATAGTCAGAGACTCATAATAAACAAAGAGCGAAGACATTGTATGTGATCTATTGGAAGGACCAATCTGAGCTACATTTGATGCAGCAACTCTTTCTTTTTGTCCAAGTTTCCAACTAAACTAGATGAGCAGGAACATCCTATACAGTTAGGCATAGATTCCTACTCTGTTTGCAACACAACATCATGCTCAGCAATCTCAAATCTCTAATTTACGCACCACCTAATGTAATTGCTCAACATACATTCATGCTTTTGCTTAGAATTAGCAATACAAGTTTATCATGTATTAGTTTTCAAAACCAAAGAAGCAGGATATATCTATGAATATACGCAGAGCAAAACCAATCCTAGAAAGTGCATATATGAACTTTCCATCCAATAAAATGAAAAGAGGAAATGGAAGTAGCAATAAAATGAAGCAGCATAGCAATACCTGGTGACAGATCTCACAAGTTATATCTCCTTTCTCATTGCACCAGCGCTGCACACACTTCCTATGAGCAAACTGGTTAAAACAAAGCTGTTAATCATCACTCTTGATAAAATTGCTCAAAAAACATGACAGACTTGCGTAAAATAAGGGAACCCAGAAATGAGTTTACAGAAGAGGTTGAAAGAATTATAACTACATCATAGAGCTGGAGCTGGGACCAAATTACACCTCCGCAACCTTTTATAGGATACACTTGCAATAATGGAAGGGACAATCCAATGTCAAGACGACCATTGGATAGAATGTCCCTTACTTGATTGTGCATGCCAAAATCTAAGTTGAACAGAGATTTGCAGTGATCACATTGATATTAATATTAATTCTCAAATAGAAATTGCGAGCACGTCTACCTATACGCCGTCAACATTTTTTGGCATCCATGACAAGAAGGGTACAGGTACCCGATCAACTTTGGGATGGGCAATTATGACCAAAAAGAATGTCATTCCTCATTAGGGATGTTTGAATTCCATTATTACACTAAAGGTAAGCTCATGCGGTTAAATGTAACACCTTAAAAAGTGGGTGATTGATTACCAAGAACAAATTCATACACCATGGTGTCTCGGTGGGAAATAGTTTGACTTGGAAGTCTTATTTCCCCAGAC
This sequence comes from Rhododendron kiyosumense, assembly GCA_019656275.1. Lineage (NCBI taxonomy): Eukaryota > Viridiplantae > Streptophyta > Magnoliopsida > Ericales > Ericaceae > Rhododendron > Rhododendron kiyosumense. Next base: position 158,188 of record BPLS01000221.1, on the reverse strand, counting down.
AATGGAATGCTTACACACATATTTATAAGTGTAACAGCAGAAGGAGCTTAATACAAACAGAACCTAACATGGATGTATATCTTATTAAACATAAACTTGGACGGAAAATTTTAAATCTCATTCACACTGATACAAACACACAGTTGTGAAAGTATGAAACAAACATTCTTCCATAGCTAGCAGTGAATAAAATTGGGACCTTTCTTATTTGAAGCAGCGCGTGCATCAATAAACTTATTTGAATCTAGCATTCATTTTTTCACAGTTTTGTGCTCCCTTGTATTAACAGCGCATAAAACAAAGCCAAAATAAATGTAACAAATCTAGTCTCCGAAAGCAGGAGAAAGAAAACAAAAGCGCTACTATGGTGCACAACTGCACATCAAGCATCTATTGCATCAAGGTTATGAACAGCCTGGGCAGTTGCGAGTAAAGTGAAACATAGATGGTAAAACATGGAGTAATCCATTTACTTATGCATCCAAACCCCTCGTGGCTTTCAAAAAGCAAGAGGAAGATATCATTGTTTTTACTTTCAGCCTGCATAAGTCAAAATTTTTTGTCTACAATGCTCAGAGAAGAACTCGTATGTCGAACTTTTTTTTTCTCTTTTTTATAGGTAGGATATATAGCTAGACAATTGAACCTAAATTAGCAAGTGCCTATAAAACGCATATACCTTCAGGCTTCCACTACAAGCACAAGGAGTCTCCAGATTATTTATGCTATCCTCCTCCTGGCATATGCGGCACTCGACCATCTGAATAAGTGGTTCTAGTTCATTATTGCCTTTGTGGTCCTCCACATCCTTGATATCGATGGTGGAAGTCGACAGATTAGCCATGTGTGAGCAAGAACCCTCTCCAGAAGCTCTGGGAACCTCAGCACCTTGAGGTGGTTGCAATGATTCGGGTTTAATAAGGCGATCAACACTCAAAACCAGGTGGTCCTCCATCAGTATTCTTTAATATGGAACCCTGATTCACCATAACTATCATTCATTACCCATTTACAACCCAACAACGGGGATAGTCAAACCGAGAGGGAGAGCACTGAAAAAGCATAACAAATGTAATTTGTCCTATTACCGATTCTATGAAAAGATAAAGGAACGTAGGGGTTTGAATTTTAACCTGTTTGACTTACCAAAAAAACACAACCTTAACCTGTTTAATCTGAAAGAAGCCAAACGAAGGTACTAGGCTGGGTTAAATTCTGTGTTGTTTTCTCAGATGTCAAAAGTAGTAAAGTGAAATGATCATAATAGGCTTCCTTAAGTAGAAAATAATTTAAAACAGCACTTTTTTTTTCTCCTCTTGCCTTTTCCCAGTAACAAAAACTGCAATCTTTTAATGACCAGACGAATTTGCTCCTAAAAATTCCAAGTTTCTTTTATCGGAAAAAAAAATTCATTCATCACACGGATAAAAAAATGAAATCAGTACTATAAGAAAAGAACAGAGAGTGCACAAGTTTTCCCTCATCCTCCAAAAAGGGCAACCAACGATACCCTTGACGATTTGTTAAATTGTCCAGAAAATTGAAAAATGCAGCTTCCAACAAAACTAAACAACATTTAAATCAGTTTTCCTTCTATTTCATCCTGTTTCAGCAACCAAACATCAACAACAACAAAAAACAAAATTTCACAAGAAACCCCCAAACCCTAAGCCAAAGCCAAAAAGGGATCGACTTTACGACCATCACATACAACCTTACCCTAGGTCTAAACAATATTGCCCGAAATTAGAGCCAAAACCGACCATGAAAACGAAATCGAATCGGAGTACTTGAAAATGCAATTGTTTCAATCGGCTTATTGAATGAGTCGTGAGAAAGTCGTGTTACCTTTTCTTCGGCCCCGACGACGACGAAATTGATGAGAGAGAGCAAAGAATTTGGTATTTCTGGTTGTGTAGAGAGAGAGAGAGAGAGAGAGAGAGAGAGATTAAATAGAAGGAGATACCGCGGATAGATAGATACAGGTTATGTACAGTCTATGTAACGTTCGGTCAGAGTTTGTATCAGTTCCTGTTTTTAAACCAATTTTTCTTTTTAAATACCTTGAGTATTTTTCCCTGGATTAAAATGATGGAGTAAATTGTTTTTGGAGTAATTATTTGACGTTATTCTCTCGACGAATACTTATCCCAAAAGATTAAAATAGGAAAATTACTTAAAAGTGAATATTATGAAACGTTGACTTCACTGATCATTTTAAAGATGCAACACAAATCGGTACTTGTTTAGATAGTTTTCAGGTATGCATTGAAACAGATTTTTCAACAAAGAAACTATTTTCTTGAAAAAAATATGAATAATTAGAATTTTTCAATAATATTTTCGGAATTTCTGGTCAATGTTCTAAATACCGTACCGGTCGGGGTACCGGTTTTCCTACTGGTATGGTACGTATTGATACTGGTCAAATACCGGGTATCGTTTCGGATTGATCGCTATTAGTATTATTTTCCTACTTAAAAGAATTTATAGTATAATATACATTTTTTTGAAAATAAACAAAAAATCCGGTATTTGTCCGGTACCGTTCGGTGTTTGCCTGGTACCGTCTGGTATTATCCGGTACTTGAAGAACAAAATTAGTTTAAAAGTAGTTCGGTATTATCCGGTATTGGCCGGTACCGACCAGTATTTGTGCCGGAACGGAATTAGAGGTGTAGGATACTAGATTCTGTCAAAAACGGTATGTACCGGCTGGTATCGGCCAGTACAGAACGGTATTGATAACATTGTTTCTGGTTATAGTTTTAATTGAGAAAAATTTTGAAATTATTTTTTTGATTTTTGGAAGATAATAAAAATTAAGTGCGTCAAAATTTGGGATTGCCCTGTTTATGAACCATAACTTAGATTATTCTTAATGTCTCAAAATACTTTTCAAGTAATTGTTCGATTACAGTATATCTTAATTGGACTAAACTTGGCAAAACTAAAGATTAAAAAAAAACCTAGGCAAAACTACTATTTCAACTAAACTAATTGCGATGCATTCCCAATACCTACTACCATGAGACATGTTCATCCCAATGGGAAGGACAACCAGGTCCGTTTTGCTAATATTTTTATTTTTTTAGTACTTATTTTTTGTTTTACGAGACAGATTATTCTCTCATAATATTACTTTTAATTCAAAAAATATATTTTACTTAAAAAATAAGTATTTATTTTTGTTAGTGAAATACATCATCAGACTTGTAGGCTTTTGGGTAAAGGTTAGGAGTTCATAGTTGATTCTTTTTCTTTTTCTTTTTTACAGTTGAGTAGAAAATGCTTGACATGGACACAAAACCAATTTACCACAAGAAGATGTTTCGGCGATATCAAAAGAAGGGGAAACTCATTTAACATCCTCAAATGTTTTTGAATTCTTTCCTTGGGAATTAGAGCTTCTAGTCCTGAAATTTATTAAGAAGGTATTTATTGGTTAACTAAATTAAATATTTTTTAAAATACTGACTTTTTGAGGGGGGGAGTACTTTCCATAATTTATTATCAAAATATTTAAGATTAAGCGTTCATCTCGACACAAAGAATACACCAATAATAATATGAACCAAACTCTTGAAAAAAATTAAGATGCCTATCAAATTTTCAATATTATTATCTTTAATTTTTTAGATTTTAATCAGAAATTTTGATGTTTAGATTACTCTTCTTAAAATGAAGGACGCAAAACTAATAGAAATTTAGCAAGGATGAAAACTAAAACAATGCACTTAATTTATGATCAATTTATTGTAGTCAAGTCATGTGAAATTAAAAAATTTACTCAATTTGACCCTTTAAAGTATTACGCTCTTCTCATTACCTACTAAACTACCTATATAACTATTGAATCATATTAGATACTAGAATCTAAGGTGTGTTTTGGCTAAATCATTAAGCCAAATTTCCTCATTCAAAAAGTTAGCATTTGTTACTTTTGTGTTGATTTCGTGTGATTTATTGGTTCATCTCGACGACAAAAATCTAAAAACTAAAAAATTATGATTGAAATCTTAGAAAGAAATTCACTAAAGACAAAAAATAATGTGAAAAAGATAGCCTTTGGATTTTTTTTTATTCAAAAAATATTTAATTTGCCTCGTAATTTTTATTTTCGATTTATCTTGTCAATACGAATTAATAATTTATATAAAAAAATTTGATGTAAAACTAATAGATGCGAAAAGAATTGAATAATGACAAAATAATAATTGGAACTCACTTATTTGGCCAAAATACCTCTAATTTTTTATTGGAAAAAAAAGTTTAGTGGCCAAATTAAGGATCGGTTAATACTACTCCCATCCCATGTTTGAGGTATAGTAATTACCAAAGAAAGTGGACCGCCTCATTGGACCCGTTCATTAAGTAGACCTTTGCACTCGCTTTGACTCTGACCGTTCTTTTCGGTGCTTTTCAAAAGGGTAAATAAAAGGTGAATGAATATGCAAGGTATCAGAACCCACAAATCACGATAGCCCTTTGCCAACGAGGTGGGCCGCCAATGGGGACATGTGGAAGCGCGTGGGTCAGCCAAAGTCATCATCATCTCTCATCTTTAAAAGAAACACATTGGTTGTCTAATAAAAAGGCTAATGTCACCCTTAAATAATTGCACATGTAGTCAAATTTACTTTGGAATTTACATCAATAATGTTAGGGACATAACACAATACTCCACCAGAACACCAACCACACCCGTCAACGTGGCATTGTATGATTGTAAATGAGAGGATCACGACTCCCTCTTGGACCTGTTCTTCCATGCTATACGTTATGCGTTTTCATAACAGCTAAAAATTATACATAATTGAAAAAAATTTGGACCATTTTACATATATAGGCATATACAGTAATATCGACCTATATGCCTAGGATTAGATACGTGGTACTAGCTATATGGGGTAATCATATATGATTTTATACAAACGCATGCACTATGTTTTTTAGGATGCAGTAACATAAGACAAGAGAGGAAAACAGAGGATTATTAAAGCGCAATGCTAGAAACATAGTTTTAAAATAAAATAATGAACACAATTGTATTCGTTCGACTCCTATGAACTTACATATATCGGACTGCTCCAAATATATAAGGCTCCATTTTGCTAAGATTCTTATATTTAAAGCAGTTATTTTTTGCTTTATAAAACAAGTAATTCTCTCACAATATATCGGGCTGCTCCAAATATATAAGGCTCCATTTTGCTAATGTTCTTATATTTAAAGCAGTTATTTTTTGCTTTATAAAACAAGTAATTCTCTCACAATATATCACATTTAATTAAAAAATAAGTTCAAATAAGTATTCATTTCAGTTAGTAAACATGTCGAGAGTTGTGTTCCTAGACTTTTTGATTATCAGATGAGTTCTCCCTTGAGCTAAACTTGCTCCACATTGTAAATCTCTCGACCCATAACAAGTATTCATACCGCTGGATACCGACAGCCCACACGGAAAATTCAAGCAGTTTAATAATTTTTAAAAAATAAACCAAATAGGTATCGTAAAAAATCAACTAAATCAAATATTTGTAGATTTTTGATCCATTTTTTTGTGCGGAACTAATAATGGGCACCGCGTAGCTATCAGTAGTAGCTGTACAACGTTTTTTACTGTACATATTAGCGTTGAATTAATGAATAGCAACTGTCAGGAGATCCCCTCAGCTCATCTTAGCATGTATTCCAGTTTTTTTTTAAATATAGCGAAAAAGACAGGAAAATAAATTTCCTCATTGATGACGAATGTATATACGTAATATTTGGTCGTTGACCTCACGAGTAATGTAGGACCTGGCCGGGGTAACAGTGACGACTTTGACAATAACAAAGTTGATGTTCTGTAAATTGTAAGTAAAACAAAACTATAAAGAAAGAGCAAGCAATTAAACGCTAGCAGAGCAGATAACACAAAAAACATAAGGGATTTTGAATACAGTAAGCTAGGCTTTCTCTGTCGCTAATTTGATCGTGTATGTTGTCGATTTTTGCGTACATGTTATTTAAAATATTAGATAAAAAATATCGGAATTTTCTGGTGGTCATCGGAGTTTGATCGTGGTCATGCACCTGAGTTTTCTTGTGGTCGTCGGAGTCTAAAAAGGTATCAAACCAACCCTTTAAATTTTTGTAACTCGTATTTATCTAACAAAAACAACTGATTTGACCAATTTGTTTAATAGTTCAATATTTAGAAATCTAGAGGCTTAAGATAATATATCTCTATCTCTATTATAAAACAGAAGGGTGTGGGGACAAATTGTTAGAACGGCTTAGATTCATTTGATCCAAAGGCTGTAGTGCATCATCCCACTTCCCGATTAAGTGCCCATGATTTTTACCTAAATCACACAACTGTCCTCTTTCAACAGAGATGGATAGTGTCATAGGCACGGATTAGCACTAGTAATTCAATATTCCTAAATGAGCTTTCAATTCGTTTAAGTGTCTATTATAGAGACTTTAAGATAGTTTAAGTTCGTCTTATCCCATTGTCTTTTCTTAGTTTAATGGAGTAACCCAAAAAGCATTATATCAATGTTTCCCAAATGACTTCCTCGTTTCACGTCCCAAAATAAGGACTTCTTTTTTAGATAAGTTATTTGTAAAACAAAAACTCGATCATCTAATTTTGAGATTATATGCATAACATTGCGTAAACATTTCCTCGCATATCATATTCATTAGGGAAAACAATTTAGCATTGTCTTTTTTACAAAAAAAAAAAAAAATTCAATAAACAAGTTTCAAAAATCGAGTAACTTTTGTAGTTTAACATGTTTTTGGAAATTTGGAATGGTGAGAATAGAAACTAGAAAATAAAAGACTCTCGCAAACAAACCAATTGTTTTAGATAGTTTGAACAAATGTATCATATTAATCAAAAAAATTCAAGAAAATAAAATATTGCTGATAAAAGAGATGATTTTATTTTTTATATCCTGAAAGGGTTTGCCTTGTGGTTAAGGCTTGGTTTTTCGGAGTTTGCTTCCTCCTTATAAGCTCTTAGATTTGAAATCTCTCACGTATTATCAATCCCTATTGGACTAGTTCATAGTTCATACGGAACTTTGTTAGTCGATATGTGCATAAGTTGGTCCAACTCCAAACATATGATTTTAAAAAAATGTTATGGAGGGTGATTATTTTGGCTTAATAATCCATGCGGATTATTATTTTTTCTATATTTAATTTTTTTCGCATTTATTAGTTTTTCATTATTTTTTCTTTACAAATTACTAGTTTATCCCAATGATAGAAATATAAAACGTAAAAAGATATGAATAAAATTTAACATTTTTTTTAACAAAAGATCAAAATAATTCAAAACAAACAGATTTTTGAATTGTTTTTATCTTCAGTTGTTTTTAGTTTTGATCATGATTTTTATTTTTAAATTTTTTTGTTGAAACAAATCAATAATTTTTAAAAAAATCGATGCAAAATTAACCAACGTAAAAAAGATACATATACTAGTAAATAGAGACGGAAAAAAATGGGAAAATGACGGCCAATGATGTGTTTTAATAATTAATACCAAGGACATTTTTAGTATTAATAAATGTTCTTAGAATATTTTTGGCGGATATTAATTATCAAAACACGTCCTGAGCCGTCATTTTCCAAAAACAATACTCCGTACTCTGTATTTAAAGAACCAAAATTAATTCGGATCCGGGTCATAGGAACTTGGAAAGAGGTTTAAAGTCATGACCATGACTAGCTAGGGTTTCTCTCCTCTTTTTTCTCACACGGTCATGGCAGAGGAAGCCGCGCCAACCGAAATCCCAGAAACCCTCACAACGACGGACCTCCAAACCCCTCCCACCCAAGACATGGAACTCGAACCTCCAACCACCGCCGCCGAGCAGACCCCCGCCAGCGGCGGCGAGGAGAACCCGAAGCGCGAGAGAGAGGACGGCGGCGAGGCGGAGACCGGCGGCGGAAAGAAACCGAAGGTCGATGATGATAAGTCGGCGGAAGAAGAGCGGATGGAGGAAATGGGAGAGGAGAAGGAGGAGGAGGAGGAGGGTAGGGTTGTTGGGCTTGGGCCGAAGAGTTTCGGGTCGGGTGTGGACATGTTTGATTACTTTTTCAAGCTGCTTCATTACTGGCCCCCCAATCTCAATGTCAACAAGGTGATATATGGAAATGGTTTTTTGTACTAAATCTTATATAGTATGTGTACCCCTGATCATGTTTTTTTTTGTTTTTTTTGTTTTGCGTTTGATTATGATCAGTACGCGGAGTAAAAAAATGGAACAATTGAATGCAAAATATGGTAAACATTGAATGCAAAATGTGGTAAGCCTTATTAATATATCAAAAGAAGTCGTCTCTAGTGTGTTCCACTGCCTCAAATAAGTAATACTTTCTTTTTCAAATAAGTACTTATTATTTAACTAAAGGTGATGTATCGTGAGAGAATGACTTGTCTCGTAAAGCAGGATATTAATGCTTAAAAAATAAGAAACTTTAGCGGGACGGGGCCTAGGCCCTCCACCCTTGATTATGATTGCTTATGTTTGGTCGTGAAGGTAATTAGATTATCTCTGGGTTGATTATAATGGGAAAACCCAGATTGAAGAATGAATGAAGGAGAGCTTTATTAATGGGAGTACGTAAAATTTGAAAGTCACAAAGTAGAGTGGAAAAGTTTGGGTAAAGAAAGGAGTCTCCCTTGGTTGGTGAAGAAATTGTGTAAAATTTCATTTGGGTGTGAGATTGGGTTAATGCGTTGGGAGAGATTTGAAATGAATTTTTACTCCAATTTAAGTTTGAGTCGAGGTTTACGTAAGGGATGGAGATGACCTAATGTACTCGATACGCAGAATATTGGAATGTGATTTCAAATATTAATAATTTGTGAGCAATTTCAGTGGTGGCTCATGTATTTTTAGACTTATTTGAATATGATTTTGCGTAAATGAGTCAACAGAGATTAGAAAGGAAGCTTTACTCCAATTTATGTTTGAGTGGAGTTTTAAGTAAGGGTTAGAGCCTTGAGATGCCCTCGTATGCTTTGTAACAGAATATTGAGACGTGATTCAAACTTATATCCTTGCAAGCAATTTCAGTGCTGGCTCATACTCTTTATGTTGACAGGGTGCTGCCATTGTCGGTAATCTGATATTGATTCTTTGGATTGTGTTTACAATTTGTTTGATTTGGAATATTTTCCTATGAACTCATTCAGCCAATTCACACATGTCTAATCTGATTTATTCGTTATACACTTGCATTTGTAAATAGGAAGTATGCGCCAATTTGGCTTGGAGACTGCATATATGTTTGGGAAAAAAAAACAATGGCTGTACAGACTAGTGGTGCATATAATGCACATTTTGGTAAAGGCAACGTTCTTGGTGCATCATTATGGGGATATAAATTACAATTGCTAGACGTTGATATTTTTTTCAATTTGATTGTCATTGACATCTTATACGAAATGAAATTGAAAATCTTTTGCGTTTTATCCTGCAAATTTCTGATAGAAATTGTGTAGCCTTGACAGCTTATTGGATTCTTGTCCAAGTTTGTGGTTGTTGGACTTTTATTACATACCATATAGGTTGGGGGATCACAAGATTGGAGTGATATAATTGAACACTATCATGTTTTCTAAAATCGAATTGGAGTTTACACGTTTGGATTCTGTGAATAACCGCCTTATGAGAAACTAACTTCTGTGATCTTCTCTTTGATCGCTTTATCAGAGTTCTTGATATTTAGTCTGATAATCTTACTCTGTCCATTCCTTGGTAAGCTTTAGAATTTGAGATAGTCTTTGGTAACCAGGAAATTGATGATGCAAATCAGTGCATTAAGCTCTACTTCTGTATGTTGTATTGCTTGCAAGATTATGTATTTATGTGGATGTTTGCGGATCAGAGGAATCTATCCTTGGGTGCTTGCTTCGTGGCTTTTGTGACTTTTGCAATCCTGGATTAGTTTTTTCTGTAATTTATTGGATTCTCACATTTAAATACTTAGCGAAGCTTAATTGCACGTTTAGTTCTTTTTTCTTTTTTTGGCACAATTTGGCAGTTCAGGATGCTCAACTTTCTTCTTGTGTTTTACTTGAACTTTGTTTTCCACATCTGGTGCTTGCAGTATGAGCACACAGTGTTGCTAGAATTGCTCAAAAAGGGTCATCTGGAGCCGGAGAAAAAGATTGGTGAAGGGATCCTTGCTTTCCAAGTCCGTTACCATCCACAGTGGAAAAGCCGCTGCTTCTTCCTTGTAAGGAATGATGAAACTGTTGATGATTTCAGCTTCAGGAAGTGTGTGGATCACATTCTTCCCTTGCCAGAAAACATGCAAATAAAATCCGATGTCAACAAGGCATTGGGAGGTGGCGGTAGAGGTCACGGAGGAAGGGGTGGTGGAGGAAGAGGAGGTGGGCATGGCCGTGGCCGAGGAGGCCGTGGAAGGGGGGGCAGGTCAAGAAACTGAGGTGTTGTCCCTGTTCTAGCTGCGATGGACTTGGATTTTTGAGTTTTATCTGATGTCTGGAAGAATGAACAATACCTTGTGTAATTGTTCTGCTTTATCTATCCAAACTACTACTTTATCCAATTTTGACTATTAATGGCTTGTGTTTTTGAAGTTATTGGAAGGAAGGAATGTGGCTTTGTCATTCCTTACAACAGGTTTCTGTTTCTGGGTGGACTCAAAAAAATTATTAAGTGCTCTTGGAGCATTGCTATGTGGTGCTTAAGAGACCTTCGCTGCCACACATTAACGTGGTGATATCACAAATTATATTAATGTGTGGTGAGGAAGGGCTCTGGAACGCCCCGTGGCGGTGCTCTAACAGCCCTTAATAATCGATTGGGGAGACTCTCGTGTTGTGTTTCAGGATAGACGACTCAAAATTGGGTCCTATCTTGGATTGTTTTCTGGGATTCGGAAAACCAAACTGATGAAATAAAAAATACTGCAGTTAGTCTGCCAAATACAGAATTTTTTGGAGTATTTTGAATATAGAACGATATCAAACATGCTTCCCTCCCTCCGGCCTCCAGGTAATGACGAAAATATTTAACGTTGAAGAGCTATAAATAAGAGCAAAAACAGAGGATTGTGTTGCGATACCCGTGGTATACAATTTCTTGGGGGAAATAAGGTACTACTCCTACTTGAAGGCTAAACAAGAGCAAGAATTATGAACAGGAGAATGACTTTCTAACCCGAACCTATTGAGCTCTGTTCTCCTTTTCTTAAGTTGGTTGTGATTTATATGACTCAACTTCATGTCAATAATCATTCATATACTAGTAATCTTTTTTTGACAACTCAGGTGTTGGGGCCAGTTTACACGTAGCTCGTCTAATTTTGGGTACCAATTTTACTGTCCACTTGCGGGGTCCCAATTAAAGTGAAAAGCAAAGTTTTGTATGAACTGATCCTGAAAGAGTTGATAGCACGTGAGAGATTTTGAAGAGAGCAAACTCCTAACTCGCAAGCCTTAACCACTTGATTTGACCAACCTCTCGGGTGAGATGGGTAATCTCTACGCGCGCACCTATAGATCTACTTTAAACTTGAAACTAGTATCGTAACCTCCTCTCTACTTATTAGTAACTCGTTAAGAACTAGTAATGAAATTATCACCACTCATTTGCAATATTGGGGGCCGGAGAAATAAATTTTGGCGACGTTAACACTAAGCTATTTAGTGACAATCAATCTGCAGCAGGTTTTCACTTTTCATTGTAACCCCTTTCAAGATTAACTAAGCTCTAAATACTCAAGGAATGAATGATTGAGTGAATGAACAAATTAATGCATTAATTGTTATAATTTACTCGATTTCCTCCCCCTACGAAAATGATTGGTACAAATGTTGGACTTGGATATATAGAATGCAACTAACAAAGGTAATATGAGATTATTTTCGGTAGGCAATAACTTAAGAATTGTTTGTTGTTATTAAAAAATGTCAAGTTATTTTCACTAACCAATAAGTTGTATTATAAGATGCAAAACTTGTTACTTAGTGTGAACAAACATGCTAAAATGTCATTACTTGTTGCCCAGAATTGTTAGTGGAAGCATGGCCACAATTATGCATCTTAATTTTTCCGTCTCATATTGATTGTCCAATATTTTATTTTAGTAAACCCAAAATACATGTCCTTTTTGAAAAGTAATATATGATGAAGAGAATAACAGGTAACATTGGAAAACAAATCAAATGTTTTAAGAAGAGACATGTATTAGTTGTATGTCTCCATCAAAAGTTAAATTTCTCGTACATGACAACAAGGTATATGGAACAGATAAGAGTATTTCGTTGTCGTCTTCCGTCAGTGCGTCCAAGCTTTTTTCTCATTGACATCCTTCTATCTCTCTCTTTTGGTAATACAGAGTATCACTTGACCAATTCCTTGGGGTTGACATCGTGTTCGTGCCTAGCTACCATGTCAATGGAGATCAATCGTGTTCTTGGCAGTGTATCTCTCGGGACTCAATGAAATCTCATCATCATGATATGCAACGTTTAGTATAAAGCTCACTCATCAAACAAATATGCTATTAGTATAGCAGTTGGAGCACAGACAACATGCGTTTGGGCCCGTTTTGGATCCAACAAACATAATCAGAGTAGCTCATTTTGTCTAAAATATTTTGCTTAAGATCATTGTAAAAAATCAGCTTCATCCGACATCGATAAGGGTATTTACAAAGTGTCCCTGTAGATGCTCTTATCGATGCAGGATGAAGTTGATTTTTTACGGGAATCTGATGCAGGATGAAGTTGATTTTTTACAGGAATCTTAAGCAAAATATATTAAAATAAAATGAGCGATTTTGATTATCTTTATTAGATCCGAAACGGGCCCAGACGCGCACCATACGTGCTGTCTGTGCCCCAACTATTTTACCAGTAGCAGCACTCCTCATCAAATTAGTTGTATAAGGATTACATTACCAATAAAACTATGGGTGCACCATTTAGCGACACCGCCCATTTAGAGATTCCACGAATGATCGGAGCAGTTTCATTTTTCAAAACATGTTTTCAAGCATCCCTATAAAAAATAAATTTCGTCGGGCATCTGTAAATACTTGATCAATTCTACGCCCGATTTATTGACGTAAAATGTGGAGTAGAATCGATTGAGCTTACCGAAATTTGATAGAGCTGATTTTTAATTTACAAAAATGCTTAAAAAATATTTTAAAAAAGTTAAACGGTTCCGATCATTAGTATGAAACCTCTAAGTGGGTTCCATAGAAAACGGTAAACACCAAATGGTGTAGCCATAGCAGGGCTAGCTGGTTGGTTACCGTGTATATCGATGATGCTTTGAAAATACAAGAACTACATCTAGAAAAAGAATAAACCAAACAAATAAATAGTACTACTAGTAGAAAAGTTTACCATCATGATTAGCCTAGCTAGCTAGATGAATCTCTATAGTATATAGGATGTCATGAGTTAGCTAACCAACATAATGATTGCAAATTTGTGTAACGATGAAGGACTTTTTGGCAGTAAACAGAAAGCTACAATACAAGTGGCACACATGCAAAATTTGTACTAGACAAAAAAAAGAAAAAGTACCAATTAAAATTATCTCTTCTTCTAATTAAGTACTATCAGATTTATTAAGCTAACCAGCAATAATGACTCAAATTGTTATTCGCTAGCTACCATATAGTTTTTCGCGTTTTTTGTTGTTGTAAATTTAATACTACTACTATTAGGAGTTTTCTAATTGCATTAATATCCTGTCTAATGGCACTGAAAAAGGAGAAGAAAAAATTGACAGCAAAACAATATTCAATCTAACAGTTGGTTTAGATCGATATGGACTTGATCATAAATTTAACTGCGCTAATATCCAAGGAAGAAAAATTCCCAATGATATTTAAGCTCTCCAACGGCAACAATGGCGGTGTCGGCAACGGATTCGGTGGTGATTCTTTAGCCTGCGACGAGAACGAGTTTCAGTTAGGTGAAGATCTGGTTACTTCACCCACCTTCACGATTGTGTCTGATGGGTGCGACCTCATTGGTGATTCTTGAGCTTTTTCTTCCTTTTTGTTTTGTTTTGTTTTGTTGTATTTTCTTTTATCATTGTAGTTGTAATCTTTTTGTATTCATATAGTAACTAGGATGATCTTTCACTAAAATATAAAATTAATTTAATGCTAATTTAATAAATTAGTATTCAAATAATTACGGGGAATTGATCCTTACTTTTTATGGATAACATATCGTGGTATTTTATGCATTGTTTGGATTCAAATTTAAAAATAAAAATTTAACTCAAAAAACACTAATTACCCTTACTTTCAATCATTACTCTTTCTACTCATTATTCCAATATCCAATCATTATTCTCATATATATATATATATATATATATATATATATTTACTCATTACTCTTATTTCTAATTATTACCCTAATTTCTCTCTCCACTCATTAGTTCAAACCCAAACCCAAAAAATTCAAATTTGAATCCGAACAAGCCATTAGATTAGACCTTTAAGTTTTTTTTGGGATAGTTAAAACCTAGGAGAGCTAACATTTACGTAGTATTTGCCGAATAAAAAAAAACATTTACGTAGTATTGAGTATTTTTTTACGGAATAAAAATTATGGACCAAAGTTGATTCACATCAAAACAACTAAAAACTAATATTAGAGTAATGCTAGGTATACAGATATCCATATACAAAACCAGATCAAATGCCTACGAAGTCATTCGATGAACGTAAAATACAATAAAACAGGAAAACAACAAAGACAATAGTAGTACTTGAGTAGTAGATTCACCTGATCCTCTCTGTGTTTAAAAACAAACACGGTATTCAATGAAAATTGATGGATGCATGAGTTGGCCGTTTTCATCCACGAGACGGCGCACGATCTACTACCCTACTAATTACTACTAATTATTACCCCTAATTACATATATAGCTATCTCTCTCTCCCATATAAATTGCCCAATCGTCTTCTCTTCTCTTCTCTCCCCCATGCATATCCTGCAAAACTCTCTCTCTCTCTCTCTCTCTCTCTCTGTTTGTCATTGGCTACGCATCCATTAGTACTGGAAATCAGAAAACAAAACACTGATCTCTCTCTCTCCCCTAAGAAATGTTAGAGAATTAATATAGGGATATGAAGTTATGTCAAACAAGGAAGAAGAAGGAGCTTTCACCTTTCCCACCACCCAACTCCATCCACTAGACTATGGGTAATATATATACTGTGCAATTTGTGTTTAGTTTATGTATGATTCCACAGTCTTAAGTCCACCATTTTCTTTTATTTATGTTTAGTTTATTTGGAGAAACAACTATATATGGTGGAAATTTGGATTAAATTATACTTATTTTTCTTTAACTTTTTGGTCCAAATACTCAACTTTTAGGATTCTTAATATATAACAATTTTATCAAAAAAAAGAAAAAAATGATTCATCTCATTGAAAGAAATCAGAAAAAATGGGTAGTCTGCTATTTTAAATTCAAGATGCATAATTAACCAAAAAGTTAAACACAAAATTCACAAAAGTTTAGAAAAGATTCCAAAGAAGTAAGATTAGAAGAAGAAGAAAAATTCAGGCCAAAAGTGGCCTAGCTAGGACATTTTTTCATTTCACTTTCTTGTTTTCACCTTTCCAAGCCAACTCAGATCCACAAGGTAGTATGCACAACATTAGTGTTTACATATAATCCCATGTCTTTTTCGCCATTCTCGTTTTTGTAGATATTATTGGAGAACTAGAAAAACTATTTTGAATATTTACTTACTTTGTTGTTTGATTTTTTGGATTGGTAATGTCACTTACTTTGTTGTTTTAATTATTTTAGAAGTTGGTTTTCTTCATTCGAGTGGCATTATGATGTTCCAACACAAGAGACTGCGTTTGATGCCTTGCCTAATTTGATGGGGAACTTCCCAATTGACCCTCTCTATTCCTCATTGGATATTGTGCCAAGCCCTACTGCAATTCAAGGTGATCGAGCACTGTATATATAATTAAAACGGTGCATAAATAGAAATCTCACTCTGTTGTACTATATTCTATCTTATTTTCGATCGGGTGCTTTGGATTTCACAGCGGTTGCAGAAGACGTTTTGTCGTATGGTTATGGAAATGGGTTTGGGGTGTGGAATCATCATGAAATGAGTAGTAGTAGTGCAGGGCTGGAGGCTGATCAGAACCAACAACCGTTACTGTTGTGTGATGATGATGTTGTGGAAGATGATGATCAGAAGAAGGTTAGTAGTAATAATTATAAAAGTAGTAGTAGTAGCAACGTGGGTTCAAAGGCATTGTCAAGAAAGACAATATCGGAGTATTTCTACATGCCAATAACACAAGCAGCTAAGGAACTCAACGTTGGGCTTACCCTCTTGAAGAAACGTTGTAGGGAATTGGGTATTCGGAGGTGGCCTCATAGGAAGCTCATGAGCCTCCAAACACTAATCAACAATGTCCAGGTACCCCATCTCTCTCTCTCTCTCTCTCTCTCTCTCTCTCTCTCTCGGTGTTTGTGATTAGTGGATCGAGTATTTCAATAAGAAGCCGTAATACATTACTTTGTGCTTGCAAACAGTGACGGACGGATAATTTATACCTAGCTAGCGGGGGCCCGAATCACATATATTTTTACACTAATGTTAAAAAAATATAGTCTATAATATAAATATTGCTACTTACTAAATTTGAGAAGAAGACGAGAATCTGTACATATACATTATTGCATCTAGTTTTATAACAACGAACGAAAAATTGTCAATAACTTGAAATTTTATATAGGGGCTTTTACACACATTTATAGAAACTTTGTCAACTTTTTTTTCGAGAGACTTGCAGGGGCCGATCTTATAGAATATTTTCAAATTCACCTAAAAATATACTTGTAGTATAATTAGAGGGACAATTGGAAGGTGTGCAGGGACTCAGATCCCCGCTTGCACCCCCTCAGTCCGCCCCTACTTGCAAAACACACATTTAACCAAAACTATCAAAAATTGTGACGAATGGAGTATTTCTTTAGAGTAGTAAATAGAAAAATAACTTGCATATGGAGGTATAATTTTTGGCCCCACAAACCAAAACCTGGCTCCGCACTTGCACCTACAACGCGCATTGTTTTTCCCGCATGTGTTCTTGTTAGCATTGTACGTTTGCATGTATAATCAATCTACAGGAAATGGGTAAGAAGGACGGAGAAGAGGGAGAGGGAAGTTTAAGGGTGGCAATAGAGATACTAGAGAAAGAGAAGAAGTTGATGGAGGAGGCACCCGATGCTCAACTTGAAGACAAGACAAAGAGGCTGAGGCAAGCTTGTTTCAAGGCTAACTACAAGAAAAGGAAGCTCATGGCCGGATCGAATACGAATGTAATGGCGTCCAGTACTACTTATAATTATTCTTCTAGCACTGCTAGCAGCAATAATCCCCCAAGTATGGATGCTGCTGCTGCTGCTGTTGCAGCTCATGATTTTGGAACTAGGCATGGTGAGGAGGAAGAAGAAGAGATGAAGACCCTTTACATTGACTATTATTCTTCTTCTGATGTAATTTTCTGAGGTTTAGGGTTGTAGAAAGTTAGAAATCAGTGCCCTAGCTAGATTCGTTGAGAAGATAAATGGGTTTTACATTTGGAGCTAGCCTTTCACCGTTTTTTTGCTCGGCTACATTTGGAGCCTTTTATGAGGATCTCTAAGACTAGTTGGGTATAACTAAATGTCTAGCTAAGTATAAATATATTTACCATGAATTGCTTCAAAGGTATAAATGATAGTAGTATTTTGTTTCCACATGAGTGTAGAGCCAACACTTCCACACTCATGTGTAGTTCATGGCGGCTCCATGATTTCGATTCATTGGTGACAAAATCGTGCAGAAATTTTTTGCAATGCAAACTCTATCTTCAATATTGATTTTAATTATTTGATCCAAAATAAATTGAGGCTGATTAGTTTTGTTTTTTTTGTCATATACTATCTATTTAATCACAAATTTAAATTGATTTTCACTTACATTTGCAATACATGAATGATCCAATGCAACAATAATAAAGAAAAATATAGTAAGAAATGCAAAACTTTAATTTAGTGACTTTTTGACCCAATGTGTTTACTTGAACCCCCTCAAACACTTGTAAAGCTGCTCATGCTTAAGTTATATCATCAGAGCAAAGATTTAGATGTATTTGTGAAAAATAAGGGAAAAAAATATACTAGTATTTGTTACTCACATGAAAAAAAAAAAAAGTACTCTACCAGTTACTTTTTTTTTTTGTATTTTTGCATTGCTTTAAGTTTTAGGTTCTCAAATAGTCAAATTTATTTGGGATGGATGGGTTTATTTTGTATTGTTGGGTGTAATATTTTGTATCAAAATTTAGTTTAACTTTTATATTTTAACCTTGTACAGATAACAATACTAAAAAAAACTTATATAAAAAAATAAAAATTTTAACTTTTTAAAAGTTATTTTTGAGAGTTAGAGTAGTAATGAGTGGAGAGAGATAGAGAGAAAGATTTATTGAAAACTGTGCCGAGAGTTAAAAATAACTTTCAAAATGTTCAACCAATCGGAGTGAATGCATTTTTTGAACTCAGAGGGGAAGGCTCGTTTGTTTTTAGCCTGAACCTCCTTCTCCTGTGTCCAGTGCTCAATCTTTCTTCTTCATTTTTTTGATCCGCGTGCAGTGCTCAATCTTGCCTCAGGGCATTTGAATATCATCTCCACCAAAACTCATTCCTCGTATGAACACATTCGACTGTCACAACCTTCATATCCACAAACAATTTACCAAAGTGCGTCAATGAGAGCAATTTCCCTCATTATGCCCTTCAACCCCTCACCTTTCTCCAACATCAATTCTTTCCTCCACATCTCTCCGCGCTTCGCCTCATCTTCTTCCTCTCTCTTCTGCACTGAAAACCCATTGACTTCACTTCTAAAATCGTGCTCGAAAAACACCCATTTGGTCCAAATCCACGCCCACCTCCTCCGTACATCTCTCCTCCGAGACCCCACCCTCTCTCTCCAATTCCTCTCCCGTGTCTCTCTCCAAAACCTTTCCTACTCCCGCTTATTTTTCTCCCAAATTCCCAAACCCAATATCTCTCATTACAATGCCATGATCAGAGCTTGTTCACTTAGCGAAACTTTCTCAGAGGAAGGCTTCAATCTGTACCGCGAAATGCGGCGTAAAGGTATAACCCCTGACCCATTATCTTTTTCCTTCGTTACAAGGTGTTGTGTTAAAGGGTCCTCGGTTTTGGAGGGTTTGCAAGTTCACGCTAGGGTTTTGAGAGATGGGCACCGATCGGATAGCCGTTTGTTGACTACGGTTATGGACTTTTATTCGAGTTTCAAGAGGTTTGACGATGCTTGTAAGGTGTTTGATGAAATGTCTCACAGAGATACTGTGGCGTGGAACGTTTTGATTTCTTGTTACATTCGTAATGGTCGAACCGGCGATGCTCTGGTTGTGTTTGATATGATGGAGAGCGGGCATTTGGGCTCTCAACCCGATGATGTTACTTGCTTGCTTGTACTGCAAGCTTGTACCAACTTGGGTGCATTGGAATTTGGCGAGCGCGTTCAGCGTTATATTCAAGAACATGGGCATGGTCATCTTAGAAACTTGTGCAATGCACTTATAGCCATGTATTCACGGTGTGGATGTGTGGGTAAGGCGTATCAGCTGTTTAAAGGCATGCCTAATAGAGACGTGGTTTCTTGGACCGCAATGATATCGGGTTTAGCGAGTCATGGACATGGGAGAGAAGCTATTGATGCTTTTAGGGAGATGCTGAGGATGGGTGTTGCCCCCGATGAGCAGACTTTTACTGGGGTTCTTTCAGCTTGCAGTCATTCTGGGCTAGTCAATGAGGGATGGACGTTTTTCGATCATATGAGTAAAGAGTTTGGTATAATGCCTAATATTCACCATTATGGATGCATGGTTGACCTCTTGGGTCGTGTTGGTTTGCTTGATCAGGCATATCAGCTTATACTTTCGATGAGTTTTAGTCCAGATCCTACAATGTGGAGGACTTTGCTAGGAGCTTGTAGGATTCATGGTCATGTTGCACTTGGAGAACGTGTTATCGAGCATTTGATTGAGCTCAAAGCTCAAGAAGCAGGGGATTATGTTCTATTGTTGAATATTTACTCTTCAGTTGGCAATTGGGAGAAGGTTATAGAGGTAAGGAAATGGATGAAGGAGAAAGGAATCCAAACCACACCAGGCTGTAGTACAATGGAAGTGAAAGGAGAAGTACATGAGTTTGTGGTCGATGATTTGTCACATCCAAGAAAGAAAGAGATTTACGAGATGCTGGATGAGATTGGAAAGCAACTAAAAATTGCTGGTTATGTTGCCGAGGTAACTTCAGAGTTGCATAATTCCGGTGCAGAAGAAAAGGCAAATAGACTCTCTTATCACAGTGAGAAGTTGGCCATGGCTTTTGGCATTCTTGCAACTCCTCCTGGTACGACTATAAGAGTGGCTAAGAATCTCAGAACCTGTGTTGATTGCCACAATTTTGCAAAAATGCTTTCTGGGGTTTATAACCGAGAGATCATCATTAGGGATCGCAACCGATTTCATTGTTTCCGAGAAGGTCACTGCTCTTGCAATGACTATTGGTAGGGGTAATCAAGTTTAAAGACAATTCCGTGTAATAAGGATACGGTGTACTCTTCTTACCCAATTCTTTGTCAGTTGGAGACTTCCCCGCTTTCTGTCAACCAGGGCAGTTGAATTTTTGTTTCTATAGATGGAATCTTCTTAGATTTGAGAAATGACGTGCTTTTGGGGGAAAAGTACCTCAGGCCGCTAATATAGGTGCTGAAGAAGCTATGGAAGGAAACATGTTGAAGGAACTTGGCAAGACGTTTCCCTCCAATGGATCTTATGGACGATTATCAGAGACAAAAGTCAATACATACAGTCTCAATCTCCACTTCATGAGAAAATAAGTATATGTGGCTGACACAAATAGCGAGTGGATCTTTAGGAGTTTGTAGGTTCAAAAAGTGGAGCTGTATCATCGGTGGAACACCTGGTTATCTTTGAAATCGAGTGCAAATTGCGAAGTGTTTATCTATTCTGGAGAAGACCCCTCCCGGAGAAGCCTCAAAGTCCCTTTGACTCCCTAAGTCCTGGCTCTTGGAGCTTTGAACTCGTAACAGACCATCTGGTTTTGCAGGCCCTCATATATTTTAATTATGCATGTTCAATCCTATTATCTGCCTCATTTGTTCAACAAATAGTCATAAATTGTTCAACCAGGCACTGTTGGCAAACATGGGATGGCCGTGTTTAAGTTGTGGGATTAGTTTGAGATATTGTTTGCTTGCCAAAAGGAATAAGTAGAGAAATAAACAGAGAAGCTACAATCCTTTGATCTCTTAAGCACAGCGGATTAGATCCAACGTGTCTGTTAACGATTATCACACATTTTGTACCTGACATTCTGGTACACATTGAAGGGGCAGTATTTTGAACTATGAACTTGTGCACATAGTTGTTACTTGTTGGCTACATAACTGGAACCAGCATCTCCCGGGCTAATTGCTTTTGACGGCTATAGAAATTCTCCAGTTCCAAATCTTTTTTGGCAAGGGGACGGTTACACCTGATCCCATCCCGAATTCACCGCATTCTGTTAGGCTATGTGTACCTTTTCGACCTAGCAAGTAAAATCTGGAGCATTTGCCTGCTTGCTCCCCCAAGTAGTGCTGCTTTATGGGTACTGAGGGCAGAGACAGTAAAAGAGAAACAAGAAATCTGTGTATGTGCTTGTAGCAACTGAAACCCCAATAACCTGTGGCAACCTAGATGATGTTCGTATGGGATTGGATAGTACAATTTCTTCCACCTGTTCAATTGTTTTTTTCCTGTGAAATCTACAATATCAATAGTTTTGATACCATTATGCGCTCAAAACTAGACCAGGCGAAAAGAAACCGGAGGTGAGCCTCTCCCTATATACAAGGCCCTGAAATTGCTTTTCCTTTGCAGAGTGTAAGATGGCAGCAACCATAACTCTTGACATTGTAGATTTCACAGAGAAAATCATCCTTGAGAAAATCCAACAAATTGGTCTAAAGTCCAAAAAAAGAGGTCTTAAAGCAAATTTAGTCCAGCTTAAGTTTCAGTGATGTGTAAAGTCTATTAATGAAAATATTTTGAAGTTTAAGGTCCGTGAAAAGACCAAATTGCCTTTAATGAGACAAGGGTCTTGTTTGGCTGACACAAAAAAATGTCTTTTCATTTAAATTGACTTTAATGAGACAAGGGCCTTATTTGGCTAACACAAAAATGTATCTGTTCATTTTTTGTGTATCTGTTAATTTTTTTTTAATTTTTTTGACCATTGATCGGCGTTGACATTGACCGGTATATCTGTTCATTTTTTGTGTATCTGTTGTTGATATATTTGTATTTTTAAGTGGAGGTTGTGGTGATGGTGGTGATTGTGGTGGAAGCGAAGGTTGTGGATCTATTTTAGTATATCTAATATTGATATATCTGTATCTGTTTTGTGTTGGTGTATCTGTTTTGGTATATTGGTATATCTGTATCTGTTTTGTGTTATGTTGGAGTATGTATTTTGGTATATTTATATCTATTTTGATACATCTGCTATTGATACAACTGTATCTGTTTTGTGTTGTTGTATCTATTTTTTTATCCGCGTATTGGTGTATCTGTTGCGATATATCTATTATATCTGTTTTGGTGTATCTGTATTAAGTATATCTATATCTGTTTTGTTTTAAGGAAAAAAAAAGACTTTGTTGTGATAGTGGCGGTGGTTGTGGAGTGATGGTGGTAGACATGATCGTGGTGGTAGTAGACATAAATACCTGACCCTAACGAAATATCATATAAACACTTGACGTATTAAAAATACTAATCAATTAAACTCCTACGTACCGTCAACCTCCGTCCAAGAAAAATATGTTTCTCTCTCCAATTTTGCAAGAGAGAAGCTAGAACAAATCGTAGCTGATATTGTTGGTATATTTGTATTTTTTTGGTACATTTGCTGTTGATATATATATATATATATGTATGTATATATATATGTATGTATATATATATATGTATGTATGTATTTGTTTTGTATTGGTGTAACTGTTTTGGTATATTTATTGTATTTGTTTTGGTGTATCTGTATCTGGTATATTTGTATCTGTTTTGTGTTGTGGTGGTGGCGATAACGGTGGAATGGTGGTGGTGGTGGGGTGGTGGTAGACATGATTGGGGAACTGGAGTGGTGGTGGTGGTGGTGGTGGAATGGTTACGGAGGTGTTGAGGGGAGGGGGGTGTGGTAGAAGTGGTGATGGTGGTGGTGGAGGAGTGGTGGTAGATGTGGTGGTGGAAGTGAAGGTTGTGGTGGCATGGTGGTGGTGGTGGTGGTGGCGTCGTGGTGGTTGATTGGTGAAGGTGAAGGTGGTGGTAGAGGTGGTGGCGCGGTGGTGATAGAGTGGTCGCGGTGGCGCGGTGGTGGTGGAAGTGGAGGTTGTGGTGGTGGTGGTAGTGGCGGTGATAGAAGTGGTGGATGAGTAGTGGTGGTGGTGATAGAGGTGGTGGTAGTGATAGAGGTGGAGGTGGTAACGTGGTGATTGTGGTGGTGGTGGTGGTGGTGGAAGTGGTGGTTAAGTGGTGGTGATGATGAAGTGTCGGTAGAGGTGGTGATAGAAGTGGAAGTGGAGGTTGTGGTGGCATGGTGGTGGTGGTGGTGGCAGCGGCGTCGTCGTGGTGGTTGAGTGATAAAGGTGGTGGCATGGTGGTGGTGGAAGTGGAGGTTGTGGTGGCATTGTGGTGGTGGCGTTGTAGTGGTGGTGGTGGAAGTGGTGAAGGTGGTGGCATGGTGGTGATGGAGTGGTGGTGGTGAAAGTGGAGGTTGTGGTGGCATGGTGGTGGTGGTGGTGGAGGTGGATGTGGTGGCGTAGTGGTGATGGAGTCGTGGTAGAAGTGGTGGTGGAAGTGGGGATTGTGGTGACATGGTGGCGGTGGTAGTGGCGTCGTGGTGGTGGTGGTGGTGGAAGTGGTGGTTGAGTGGTGGAGGTGGTGGCGGCATGGCGGAAATGGAGGGTTTAGTGGCATGGTGGTGGTGGTGGAAGTGGTGGTGGTGGTGGCATGGTGGTGGAAGCGGAGGTTGTGGCGGGATGGTGGCGGTGGTGGTGGCGTCGTGGTGGTGGTGGTAGGAGTGGTGGTTGGATGGTAGAGGTAAAAATAAAAAATCAACAGATACAACAAAAATGAACAGATACACCATTTGACGCCGGTCAACGATCAAAATAAAAAAAATTAAAATTTCAACAGATACACAAAATGAACAGATACATTAGAGGGTATTTTTGAGAGACTGAGTGCAATTGTCCTGGAGACTTCAATGAAAAAAGTAAATGGACTAACTGTGGCATAAACCCCTATACTATGTCTTCCTACTCAATTTACCCTTACTAAATCAGCTTGTTCAACCATCGAGAGCTGCATGAACATCACATTGGTGTAAAAAAGTGTTAGGGTTTCTATCTTCAAACCATTAAACGATTTTTTCCTGTTATGATCGATTTTTAATCAAGCTAATTTTTTATTTTTATTTTAACAGAAATGATACGAGTACAGCAGAAGCTGTACAAACAGCTTGCACATATCCATTTTGGACCTGATTCGGGTCCTATAAAGATGATCGGAGCCACTCATTTTGTTTAAAATTTGTTTTTTAGGGTCCCTGTAATAAATCATCTCAATCCGATATCGGCAAGGACATTTACGAATCATCCAACTTTGCTTCAGAATCGTAAATGTCCTTACCGATATCAGAGTAAAGCAAAGTTGGATGATTCGTAAATGTCCTTACCGATATCGGATTGAGATGATTTTTTACAGGGACCTTAAAAAATAAATTTTAAACAAAATGAACGGTTTGGATCATCTTTATAGTACCCGAATCGAATCCAAAATGGATCTGTGCAAGCTGTTTGTACAGCTTCTGTTGTACCTCTAGCACCCATTCTGATCACTGTTCTAGAGATCAAAACTAGTCTCAACTGGACAGCAAGAAACCAGAGGTGAGCCTCTTCCTCATGTTTATAACTTTATATAAACTGGTCAAGGTTTTGAATCGATGGTCGCATTGGCATGAACCTCTGCGTAAATGTTGGCGTGCTTTTCCTTAGAGGTGCTAACTCTTATGGGATGAGTCCATACGTGACTTTGTCTCGGCTTTAATTGGCCGCGCTAGAGGTCGGTGGGATTGGTCTCCATGAGATTTATGTAAGCTGACCCGAATACTTGAACTTAGGTTTATCTGGTGGAGCTTTGGATGTTGTTCACCTCTTCATCTCTTTTTATTAACAGTGAGGCCGATATGGTTTAGATTATCGACATTATATATAATACTCCGGAGTATATATCGATATGAAACTTTTAGCTCAGCGAAGAATAATTTGGTACAACTAAATCTTTGTTTGAATCTCCGTCACCAGGGGGAAAAAGGTGCCATTATTTGATTTTCAAGTTTGCTTTTTCGTTACATTGTGTGGGAAAGGTCAATAGGTGCGACCATTGACCGTTTGACTATCCAATGAGCAGCTGACACGTGTACTCGTCTT
>BPLS01000221.1:98129-126728 GCA_019656275.1 Rhododendron kiyosumense | reverse complement strand
CCGCTGATAAAACATAAAAACTAGCTAGCTGCCAAGTTGCTCAAGATATTTGCACCCAGGAGGTTCCACTGCCTTGTGCAGTTGGTAACCTCCCCTCCCCGCCTTACAGGAGGCGGAGGTTCAAGCCCCCTTGGGGGCGGGTGGGCTCCGGAGCTATGGAAAGCTGCTGGACTCTCTCTGTGCTAACCTAACTCACCCCGCTAATCCCACTAATTAACTATACCATGTGACCAAAAAAAAAAAAAGGGATATTTGCACCCAGGGCAGCTGCAGAATTGTAGTTGAGCAGTGACAAAAAAATTTAAAATAAATTTGTACTCTAATACCATTCCTATATAATTGTAACATATTTTTGATAATGCATGATGTGTTGGGCTAACTTGTGTACATTTTGGACTAATTCCTACAAAGTACAAATCATCCTACAGCTATTTCACAGAATATACCATTTTGTTTCAGTTGAAAGCACACCGAGCCTTGTGTACTTTATTTTATTGAGTTATATGATCTAACGCTCAAAAATTTATATGAATTTTCATTTACTTTGGGCTTCTACGAATGATCCAATGCAGACAATATTAAAAAACAGTCGATATATGCATAAACGTACGTATAAAACTTTAGTGCAATTTTTGAACCGGGGAATATGCTTGAAACCCCTCGATTGCCTATAGAGTCGCCCCCTTTTGCAGTGGAATTCAATTGGTTTACCTAACATGTGTATTGTGTAGTTTAAGATTTAAAGAGGGAAAAAAACCAGAGTGACGAAGCTATACAATTTACGAGCATAAAGATAATAGTGGTTCTATTTAAACCCAATAATAATTTTCTCCAGCCCCAATTTGTCTCTGACACCCATGTAAAAAATGTAAGTTGAACTCTAAAATGCCCTCCTCTTTAACAAGTACTAAAGTCAAGTTTTTCTCGGTCACCAACCAAACCAGAGCCATAGACCGCCTTTCCAATATTAGTTGGGACCACGCAAGCAATTGGTGAAAATGATTTTTCAGAATTAGTCAAAGTGCGTTAAAGTTGACCTGAATACCTGAGTTATTAAAATAAAAAAAAACCGTCATCCCACACCCCTATCGCCGTATCCTCCATCTCAACCTCTACGTAATGAATTCCTATGAAAAAACACAATCGAATCCATTCCAATTATTTGCAAAGATAGTTGGAGGAATAATATACAGAGGAACAAAACACAATTCTTATGCTGCATGGATGGGTCTATTTCAGTTTGAAGCTATATGTAATATGTTCTCCCAATTGAACACTGTGACAAAGGTTTTTCACCCCTTTGATAACTGGTAAATTTAGAAAACATATGCAAGATTTTTGAGCTTAGGTTGTCAAGCATTGATTCAGTGTATTACATTATTTGGCATCATCAATTCATATGAGCAAAAGGGAAGAACTAAGATGTCATCGGCAAAGTTGACCTTGAATGAGATGTCTTGTCACAATCGGGATAGAAATAGTCGGGCCGAAAACTAAAGGTGGTGGTTATATTGTGGGTGTTGGGAAAGTAATAGTATATATTAGGAGTTAGGGTAGGTTGAAGACGAGGGCATTTTAGAATTATTATTTTTTAAATATTTAGATTGGTGCATGTAGAAGAAGAATAGGGCTAGAGAGAAGTTTGTTGAGTTCAAAAAAATAGAATCAATATAAACATTAGTAATGTAACCACATATTTTGTTCAAATATTTTTGAAATTCAGTACTCCACTTGCCTTCTCCCACTTCCCAAGCTCTGCCACCTTGGATTTATTGGTTAATAGAATAGGTCACTTTTGTTGACATGAACCACAAGAAATCCTCATCACCTGTCTCTGCCGTTAATTCCCCATTCTCTATCACCTTGAAGTTCGCTATTTTTATTAGTTACATAAAGTCGGCTTGCATAGCAAATGGCCATAACAATCGTGCACAGATAGAGGTGTAGGGCTTACTCCGGCAAATCCCACAGAAACAATCTAAATTGTTCATTAATTAGATATAAAATATTTTCTCGAAGGCAACTTCTTGACCAATAAAATCCCATTGAGTCATAGAGGCAAGCATGGCAGTTGGCTTTTGCAATGAAGGATCACATATTGATCACCCTCACCATCACATAGTTGAAGACGCTCGAAGAATTGCTGTCCGGACAAATTCATCCGTTGTACACATCTATCGTCAAGCCAATCAAACTATCGATTGCCTGGCCAGACTTGGATCGCAGCAAGACCAAAATTTAGTAGTCTCTAGCTCCATTCCTTTTGCAGCTAGGGAATTCGCCCTGGCTGATGCTATGAGTGTTGGTCATCTTAGGATTTAGTCTACGACTCTCATAGTCTTTTTGAACATTTATGAATGCCGTTTCTCTAGCTTGTAGACTTTGATCGTCTAAGTTAATGCATGATTTCCGCTTGAACCAAAAAAAAAAAAACATAGGATAGGATAGGAGGGGATAGAAAAATCTAACCAGATTAACGACGTGATTGGCCATTAAGATGCAACTTTTGCTACGTAGAGTAGCCCATCAGCATACTATTAAAATCTAATAGGCTTAAAAAAAGAACATGGGAGGAGGTAATTAAAAATCTGGATTCAATCACATGGGCCTCCTAGGCTAGTGGCTAGCTCCATCCTTTTGTTTTGGTTTAATTTTCTGTGTTTCTGCTTTCACAATATTTATAATTTGTGATGTGCGTGAACATAAATATCTCTTGAGTTTCTTATTCCCTCAGGCCCCGTTTGATAAGCCTCTCCGGGAGTTGGGATTGGATTGCTAAGGTGGGGTATTAGCAATACCCTGTTTGGTTTACAAATTGGGTCCGGATCGGACTACTAAGACCCCAAATTGAGGGTATTAACAATCCCACCTGGGACTTGGTATTACCGGTCCAATCCCATCCCTTAACACTACAATGACCAAACTCTCCCTCCCCTCCCTCCCTGCTCAAGCCATATTTGTTGCCGGACTGCTCCAGTTGCCGGAGCCGGAGTAAATCTGAAAAATCTGTGCGTGTTCTATTCGTTTCTGCTGTGTGTCCGAGAGAGAGAGAGACGTCCATGCCATGGTTGATTGGAGAGAGAGAGAGACGTCGGAAAACAGCTACATAGACACAGCAAAGAATGGGAACTGGAAGTAGATAGGGTAGAGAAGATGAGAAGTTATTAATAAGAGCCCTAAAAATCCCACAATAACCAAATTACCCTATGGGGTGGGTTGACTCTTGACTGGGAGAAGGGTTTTTTCCATGTGTACGAATTATGAATTATACTTGTCAAAAAAAATATGAATTATATATATTTTTATAATCCTGTGTATTAGACTTAGCTCTAACGGGGGCAAGGGCAATGTTGGGAAAAAAAAAAATTCAGTCATATCTCCTTACAAATCCCATCATCTAGTCCCAAGTGAAACAAACATGCAAATTATAAATTCCATCTCTTTACGAATCCTATCTCCTTTCGAATCTCATCTCATCTCATCTAATACTTTTAACAAACGAGGCGTCAATATCTGGCTCACAGACACCAAATATGAATTGAGGGGAAATTGCTTATTTGGCCGGATTTATTATTCCATTCCCATTGACCCCTCACAAACGTATGGGCAAATAGAACAGGGTATAACATGAGACAGAAATCTGGGTTCAATCATGTCAAGAAAAGAAATTTTTTATTCACTTCATACTAAGTTACAAACCCCATCCATCTCTCTCTCTCTCTCTCTCTCTCTCTCTCTGGATGCCCAAAAAATGGACTATTCTACAAGAGTTGAGTGGAGATGTGTTTATTGAATTAAATTAACCAATATTGGGTTTTACTACTTTGTTCGAATATCTACAAAATTAATGTTTCTTTAATTTTAATGCCAGGAATTATATGTTTCTTTATTTCAGTCGTCTGAAGATTTTCAACCGTCCGTATATAGTGGTGATGTTTTCATTCTAAGGCCAAAAGTCATAGAAACCACTATATGTGGTTTTGTAAAGGAAGTTAAGTGATCGATAGTGGTAACAACGTGGTTGCCTACCATTAAATCCACTTTCTCCTGCCGCTGATAAAACATAAAAACTAGCTAGCTGCCAAGTTGCTCAAGATATTTGCACCCAGGAGGTTCCACTGCCTTGTGCAGTTGGTAACCTCCCCTCCCCGCCTTACAGGAGGCGGAGGTTCAAGCCCCCTTGGGGGCGGTTGGGCTCCGGAGCTATGGAAAGCTGCTGGACTCTCTCTGTGCTAACCTAACTCACCCCGCTAATCCCACTAATTAACTATACCATGTGACCAAAAAAAAAAAAAAGGGATATTTGCACCCAGGGCAGCTGCAGAATTGTAGTTGAGCAGTGACAAAAAAATTTAAAATAAATTTGTACTCTAATACCATTCCTATATAATTGTAACATATTTTTGATAATGCATGATGTGTTGGGCTAACTTGTGTACATTTTGGACTAATTCCTACAAAGTACAAATCATCCTACAGCTATTTCACAGAATATACCATTTTGTTTCAGTTGAAAGCACACCGAGCCTTGTGTACTTTATTTTATTGAGTTATATGATCTAACGCTCAAAAATTTATATGAATTTTCATTTACTTTGGGCTTCTACGAATGATCCAATGCAGACAATATTAAAAAACAGTCGATATATGCATAAACGTACGTATAAAACTTTAGTGCAATTTTTGAACCGGGGAATATGCTTGAAACCCCTCGATTGCCTATAGAGTCGCCCCCTTTTGCAGTGGAATTCAATTGGTTTACCTAACATGTGTATTGTGTAGTTTAAGATTTAAAGAGGGAAAAAAACCAGAGTGACGAAGCTATACAATTTACGAGCATAAAGATAATAGTGGTTCTATTTAAACCCAATAATAATTTTCTCCAGCCCCAATTTGTCTCTGACACCCATGTAAAAAATGTAAGTAGAACTCTAAAATGCCCTC
This sequence comes from Rhododendron kiyosumense, assembly GCA_019656275.1. NCBI lineage: Eukaryota > Viridiplantae > Streptophyta > Magnoliopsida > Ericales > Ericaceae > Rhododendron > Rhododendron kiyosumense. The sequence goes on along the minus strand of BPLS01000221.1, from coordinate 121,784 downwards.
CTCTTTAACAAGTCCTGAAGTCAAGTTTTTCTCAGTCACCAACCAAACCAGAGCCATAGACCGCCTTTCCAAGATTAGTTGGGACCCCGCAAGTAGTAGGTGAAAATGATTTCTCAACATGGATACCTGAGTTATTAAAAAAAAACCCGTCTTCCCACACCCCTTTTACCGTATCCTCCATCTCAACCTCTCCGTAATGAATTCCTATGAAAAAACACAATCGAATCCATTCCAATTACTTGCAAAGATAATTGGAGGAACAATATACAGAGGAACAAAACACAATTCTTATGCTGCATGTATGGGTCTATTTCAGTTTGAAGCTATTTGTAATATATTCTCCCAAGTTTACAAAGGAACACTGTGACAAAGGTCAAAGGTTTTTCACCACTTTGATAACTGGTAAATTTAGAAAACATATGCAAGATTTTTGAGCTTAGGTTGTCAAGCATTGATTCAGTGTATTGCATTATTTGGCATCATCAATTCATATGAGCAAAGGGGAAGAACTAAGATGTCATCGGCAAAGTTGGCCTTGAATGAAATGTCATGTCCCAATCGGGATAGAAATAGTCGGGCTGACAACTAAAGGTGTTGGTTATATTGTGGGTGTTGGGAAAGTAATAGTATTAGGAGTTAGGGTAGGTTGAAGACGAGGGCATTTTAGAATTTTTTTAAAATATTTAGATTGGTGTAGAAGAAGAATAGGGCTAGAGAGAAGTTTGTTGAGTTCAAAAAAATAGAATCAATATAAACATTAGTAATGTAACCACATACTTTGTTCAAAATTTATGAAATTCAGTACTCCACTTGCCTTCTCCCACTTCCCAATCTCTGCCACCTTGGATTTATTGGTAAATAGAATAGGTCACTTTTGTTGACATGAACCACAAGAAATCCTGATCACCAGCCTCTGCCATTAATTCCCCGTTCTCTATCACCTTGAAGTTTGCTATTTTTAGTTACATAAAGTCGGCTTCCACAGCAAATGTCCACAACAATCGTACACAGATTGAGATGTAGGGCTTACTCTGGCGAAACTATAAAAACAATCTGAACTGTTCATTAATTAGATGTAAAATATATTTTTGAAGGCAACTTCTTGACCAATAAAATCCCATTGATCATAGAGGCAACATAGGATAGGAGGGGATAGAAAATTCTAACCAGAGCTGTTCATTAATTAGATGTAAAATATATTTTCGAAGGCAACTTCTTGACCAATAAAATCCCATTGAGTCATAGAGGCAACATAGGATAGGAGTGAGGGGATAGAAAAATCTAACCAGATTAACGACGTGATTGGCCATTAAGATGAAACTTTTGCTACGTAGAGTAGCCCATCAGCATACTATTAAAATCTAATAGGCTTAAAAAAGAACATGGGAGGTAGGAATGGCAACGGGACGGGGCGGGTTTTTGCATACCCCGATCCGAAAATCATTACCCGCCTCTGAATCCGATCGGGTTTTTTTTTTTGGGTACCCCCGTTCCCGCCCCGATCGGGGAATGGGTTTACCCGCCCCGCCCCGCCCCGTAAAATTTAAAAAGTAAAGTATAAGTAAAAAAGTAAAAAAAAAATGCTAAATAAGAATAAAAATTATCTAGAAAATAAAACTTTTGAAATTATTTTTATATCTTTTGGTATCACGGTCAAATTTAAACTTTTAATTGCAATCAATATTTTAGATACTTCATTCCATTTCTTTATGTGTAGAATTTAATATAAATATTTGAAGAAAACTTTTTAAAAAATCCACTAAACACCAATAAATATCAATTTTTATTAATTTTTTAAATTTAATTAGGCTACTTGACAGTAAAGAGACATTATTTTTTGGATTAATGCTAAAAAAATGAAAGGACATGTATATAAGTATGCCGGGCCGGGTAATTTTGGGGCGGGGCACTATTACCCCGAACCCGGCAGGGGTTCAAAAAAAAAAAAAAATTTTTTTTCCCCCCAACCCGAAACCCGAAAATATTATAGAAAACCCGCCCCGGGAGGGGCGGGTTGGATTGCCTAGCCTAATGGGAGGAGGTAATTAAAAATGTGGATTCAATCACATTCGCCTCCTAGGCTAGTGGCTAGCTCCATCCTTTTGTTTTGGTTTAATTTTCTGTGTTTCTGCTTTCACAATATTTATAATTCGTGACGTGCACGAATATAAATATCTCTTGAGTTTCTTATTCCCTCCATATCTGGCTCACAGAGACACCCAAATATGAAGAGGGGAAATTGTTTTTGATCCGAAGAGGGGAAATTGCTTATGAGGCCGGATTTCTTATCCCATTCCCATTGACCCCTCATAAACATATGGGCAAATAGAACAGGGTATAACATGAGACAGATATCCGGATTCAATCATATCAAGAAAAGAAATTTTTTATTCGCTTCATACTAAGGTACAAACCCCATCCATCTCTCTCTCTCTCTCTCTCTCTCTCTTTGGATGCCCAAAAAATGGACTATTGTACAAGACACCAATTATAGACCTAATTATAAAATTTAGAATGTTCAACAATCAACACAGCCTCTCCCTAGTTTGGGCAAAGGAGTGTGCCGGTTATTCGCCCCTGAACCGGGATAATCATTCAGCTCAACATCCACCCTCCTAATTTCAATCCTCTCTTCCTCCATTTTTTCCTCTGTTTTTACCTGAGTATTAAACAAATAAAATTAAATGGACTAGTTAGTAGTCAAAACTTAATAGCTAACCTTGAACTAGAACATGACAATGCCTAGTTTATATATTCAAATTCGTTTTTGTCTTTGGTGAATTTTTGTCATCCTTGCATAAATTTTTTTTTATGATATTTATTTATCTCGATGAAAGAAATCTAGATCGTAAACGAGTATGTCCGAATATTAATAAACAAGACGAAAATAATCCACAACAGCCATGTTTTCTGGTTATTGATCACTGTTGTTGTTTTCTAAAAAAAAATTCAAGAGTTACGTACAATTTTTCATTTTCCTGATCTCTCTCGTTGAGTATAAATAATAATTTTTTGTGCTACAAAGCTTACAAAATTTCACATTATAGAGAAATAAGCCAAAATAAAATAAGTTGGGCCAAAGCCTAAGTTATAATCAAGGATTACCAAGTGGGTATTCTCTGAAATCCCATACTCCAATTTAGATCCAAGCATTAGACTTCTGGTTCCTGCACATTCAAATCAAGACCCCATGATGATGATGATGATGATGAGAGAGAGAGAGAGAGAGAGAGAGAGAGAGAGAGAGAGAGAGAGAGTTCATATGTAAAGAATTAGTACTTGTTACTGGGCCAGCATTCAAGGAGAGGAGGTGAGAAGAAAGACACAACAGAACAATGAACAGATGAAGAAAAGTGATGAGTTTCTTCATTGTTATATCTATTATGTTGGTATTGATACTAGTAGTATATGAGGAGAGGAGTATCTTGAATTTGTTTGTCTAAATGAAACTGGAGAGTGCTCCATTTATATATACATACATGCATTCACAAATGTGGACACACAATGGTAAGGTTGCTCTCAGTGATGCAATCACATCATTTTAGAGTCAAAATAGGCTTTAAATAGCTAGCAACAAAAGCTATAAATTAAAGCAAATTAACCAAAACAAAAATTTGTTCGATGACGTGTCAACCGCAAGATGTGGGTTTGTGGTTAATTGGCACTGTGAACCATTGAGATGAAATCACGGGTACTGGAAAGGTACAGATTTGGGTTTTAGTGGAAGTTATCATCGCAACAACCAACTAGTAACTTCTAAAGTCAATGGATACGTTCCTCTCACGTACCTCCAAGTTTTATTACTATAACATACCGTTTTACCCTTTTTTTTCTCATTCGTTAAACTTAATTTATTCTATCTTAAGAGATTTGGGAAGGGGGTTGAATACTTATAGAAATCGAATCATGCCCAAGTGCAAGGACTTAATGTGATTACACATTAATTATTGATATATAATTTTTTTTTTCCCAAAAAACGTACGTCTTGAAAAAACAAACCGTAAAAACTCCGACAATCCATTTTTTCCCCCAAAAATTCGATTCAATAAGGCATTTGCAGTTTTCGTGTTATGTTCAAAATCATATTAATGGAAAATCCAACAAAGCTTCTCTCAGTTTGCTCAAAAAACGTAACGTACCCTGCAGCTGGGAATATCGAGTGTGAGTGATGCAGGCGTGCTAGGACCATGCGTGGTCCAAATGGATTAGGGAGTCGTAGTACCCTAATCTGACTTCTTGCAAGTGATTGTTTCACAACCTTTTAGGAAAGGCAGTGAGAATTGGTTCAAATTCGCCGTACTCATGAAGGACTTAGTATTTAGTGAATAACAAAATGGACAAGAAACAAAAGCCACTTATATTTCCGTGAATAGAGTGACAAGGTACAAGAAAAAGAAAGAACAATGACTTGGTAATATCGGAATTACAAGTCTCTTGTGAAAAGAAAAGTGCTGAACGGGTAATGCTGAGAAGCTGTAAAAACTGGTATTGAAATGATGAGGAGAGAGCCTTGAGCCTGCCCTATTTTCCACTATTTATAGCAGTAAAGACCCAGAAAAATAGCAGATAAGGCCCTGAAAGTACTCCATATGTCGTCTGCAAAAAATTGCTCCCAACTTATTGAAAAAAGCTAAAAATATGTACCAACGTTGATATTGGTTGTAACTCCCTTGATTGACGCCATGTGCCCCTTTGAATCGGTCAAAAAGTGACAAAACTTCTATTTTCAAGGCCTTCTCCCACTTTCAAGCATGCACGAACCATTTCGGCTATAAACATGACTCACTCACGCTCCATGTAGCGATAACTTCCTAGTAACCATCATAGTGGAGAACTATTTCCTGAATATGTCCTGAAAATTGTTAACCGTCTCTTGAATTTAGGCTCTAAGAATGCGACACGTGTCCCATGTCTCCAAACCACTTTCTTTGAGCTCAAATTGATTGTAGAGGTTGATTGAAAATTGAAATCCCCTGATGGTTATCACGTGGCCCTTTGAATAGGTCAAAACTAGCAAAACTCCTATTTTTCAGGGATTATTCCCTGATTTTGCTCATCCCACTGACTATATTCAACTGAAACGTAATTGAGTGCCACGTGGCATTCATTACTAATCCTCACATATTTAGTCTATTTAATGCTTAAAATCAAGGGGAGTCGAGGAATATTCCTTGAGAATCTGCCTATGAATGCAATTAGACACTAAAAAATCTCAACTACCCTGAAAAGTACGAGTTTGTTACTGAATATTAGGGTAGGGCAAATCTAGTGCACCTTTATCATTTTAGAATTGATTCTTCAACCATTGATCTTTTTAGTTGAACTTGATTGACTTTGACTTTCTCGTTGATCAACCAAGCAGGTCCACTTGATTTTGACTCTTTGTTGACCATGAGTTCGAGCCCATTTGCCATGTGGCACTCAATCATTGGCTATTTTCAAAAGTGTCAAAAATGGATGTAAACAATCTCTAAACCTATCAGAATCAGAGGAAATGGTCCTATTTGATGCATGCATTTACGTACAGTATTCAATCAATTAGTCTAATTGTAAGGGATATAGCTAGTATATATTATATACTTGGATTGGATGGTGATCCTATTCAGCGCATTTGCGGGTCTTAATTTATCCGGCGGGCGTGCTTTTGGCAATCACAATTGTTCAATTTCTAACAAGGTAGGCAATTGCCAAAAATCACGTTGATGGACCAGATAGTAGCTAGCTAGCTAGAGTCAATATGAGAATAAAAGATCAGATAGAACAAAATAGTACTATTTTGATCATTAAAGCAAGATAGATAGAGGAATATTTAAAGTAGGAGGCAACTGTGCAAGTGGAAGGTGACAAGATCAGAATGATAGCGTGGCGTATAGTGGCGCGCAATTAATTGGCACTTGGTCTTGCACTGATAATTGAATGACGATGGGATCTCTCTCTCGTGGATCAATGGGTTGAATTCTTCACAACCATGGAAATAAATACTCTCTCTCTCTCTCTCCCCCCCTCCCCCCAAAAAAAAAGAAAAAGAAAAAAAGGAAATAAAACCCTATCCTAGAGCTTAATTTAATTAATCACGACGTCACTAGCTAGGATCGAGTAATCGTAAGTCTAAATTATACAACACTGAGCTTCATGAAGGGATGGAGCTAAGATTTAAGCCAAAGAAAAGCCGATATGTATATAATTCTCAATATTAAAATAAATGCATGCGACGTACCTCCGACATGAAATATTTATGAACGCAGTGATTTTATTTCATAATAACATCATCGTTTTTTATCATCGAATTTGTGACAAAGGCTAACATTATCAACTGACATTAACCTTTGGGCCGATCCCTCGGTCCCAAAAAGAATGACAATTTTTGAAATCCGTGTCATTCTTCATCGCTTATATCTTTCAATCTATAATGTTTTTAATGAGTTTGAAAACTTTGTATAATATAATTAATCGAGAACTATCAAATAAGATCTATATTGCATATTTTTTGAGATCTATATTGAAAGATATAAGGAGTTGAAATTGGCACGGATATCAAAAATTGACATCCAATTTGGGACGGGGGGAGTATTTCCTTCTTCACATATCTAGAATATTTTAGAACTTTTCACACAAGTCTAGTATATAATAGGTTCGATATATAGTTTGGTTAAGCTCTTAGGAATATCTAATTGAGATAGTATATTTTTAATAAATGATTAAAAGGTTAAAATGTTAAAAAATGGCTTTGACTATTGAAGTGAGACCTAGTATGGATTCTAAATAAAATAGATAATGTTCACTCTATTTTCAGTTATTGACAAAATTCATTGATTCACATGTAATTGTGTTAGCTATAGTTGGCTCAACTGTATAAAAGCAATATTGTTTTATTAAAATAAAACATAAACTACCAATTAAAAAAAAAAAACTAGAACTGAAACAAAAAATAATAATTGCAATGGGGCCCTGTGCCCCCTGGTGGACCTAGGGTGGTTCCACCACCGTGTGCTATTTTTTTAAAGCTTGTGTTATTAGACCCTAAACTATATCACATGCTGACTATCATACTTGAATGAAAAGGCCAGAGGATAATAGTTCAATTCACAAACTGCATACCGTGAAGAATACTCCTTTATTTTACTTTTTCTCTAGCTCTCCCTAAAATGATTTTCAAAGAAAAATGACGGTTCTTCAACAGTTGCAAAATAAACATAAGTAGATAGATAATAAGAATTAATTTCCACTCGCTATTTTATAAATAAAACAGAGACAACGGAGACTTTAATCACGGGCAGAACATAGGGGCTCGAGGACCTTAGCCCCTCCGACCTCAGACCCTGAGCTCCTGCATTTTAAAATTTTTATTTTGTATATACCTGATTTTGAATATTATTAATAGTTATTCGTGTATAACTACTTATAATTTTAATAATTTTAGTTTGATTTGATATAAAAAGGGTTATTTTACATTCTCATTTATCAATTTCTTTCATAAAAAATAAAAATAAAAAATAAGCACGTGACAATTGAAGTAACTTCAAAAAATAAAAAACAAAATGATTGGTTTACTTTAATTGCATTAAGGTACAAAAGTAATGTATTAGAAAATAAAAATTTATGATATAATAAGTATACATTTCGATAAAAAATGTCTGCTAAGCCGGTCCCAGGGTCAAAAATCTGACTCCGCCACTTACTTTAATAACTATCAACAGTCTAGGGGTGCAAGCGGCCCCAAGATCAAAATTCTAGCTCTGCCACTGACTTTAATAACTATCAACAGTTTAGGGGTGTGCACGGGGCGGGGCGGGTTTGGCCTGGACCCGCCACCCGACCCGACCTGTCGAGTTGGCAATTTTCTGAACCGACACCGACCCGTGTGTAAGCATGTAAAATTTTCAGCCAATTACAAGTTGCCACGTGTTACGGGACCTGATAAATAGAGCACAATAAATGGCCAATTAAATACTGCCAAGTGTCTTTAGGTCAAAAGTCAAAATGATGCGAGTGAGCCAATCAAATGGTGCCACGTGTCCTAGTGATGCAGTTATTATATTTATTAAGTCTGGCCAATTGGATTAAGCCACTTGGTAAAATAATAATTGTGTTTCTTTTCATAAATAATTGTCTTTCTTGAAATAAAAGTAAGAAGGATAATTATCAAATTATAATTATTTCTTTTACATTAGATAAAGAAATAATTAAAGAGAGATAAATATGAAGGAAGTAGAGATTGGTCATGACTCTCCATCCTACATCCTCTATAAATAAATAGAGGTGCTCTCTTCTCATATTTTAGAATCAACATTCAAGCATTCAACTCCAGAGCTCTACAGATCAAAGCCTCAAAGCCTTTCAGAATTCCTCAAGTCTCAAGTCCAAATCAGAATTCCTAAGTCTCAAGTCCAAATCCAACAAGAAGGTTCTTATCAAAGCTTCAAAACTCTGAAGAACATTCAACCTAGATCATCATTCGCAAACATCGGAGAAGATTTCGCCGTTCGATCCGAGAATAAGCGTCAAGCCCTCGTTTCAAAAACCGAGGAGAAGAATTAGAGGATTATTTTCTCTTAGAAATTCATCAGAGATTGTAACCCTAGTTTTGATACATCAATAAAATTGACTCTCGTTCATCATTTTTCCCGTCTTTTTCGTAGACTCGAAATTTGTGTTCAACACCATGTAACTGGAATAACCGTCTGGAAAACCGATTCTTTTCATCGGGTCGGGTTGGACCAGTAAAGGAAGAAGTGCAGAACAAAAATGCAGATCGGATGAGTAAAGCCAAGAAAATGCAGAAAATTTACCGATTGCGAGGAGGAGGAGTGGACACTTGCGAGGTGGAGTTGTGAACGCCCATGCAAGACGGTGTTCATCTGTGAGAGAGAGACGGAGGAGAGGGAGACGGTGGAGTTAGTGGACTGGACGGCTCGCGAGTCACGGCGGAGGCTCACGGTGGCGACATTAGTGGAGGAACGTGGGGGCAGGCGAGATCATATCTGGCTTTGGCTTTTGGGAAAGTGGGAGACTGCAGCCGTTTGGGGTTATTATGTACAGGTCAGGGATCCTGGATAGAGTGTATGGTGCAGACTTGACGCCACAGCCATTGGATTTCATCCAACGGCTCACGTTTTAAAATGAATCTCGCGGGTCCTTTGCGTGTAGAAAATACGGTTTAAAACAAAACCCCCCTTCTGCTTCCATTTCAGACGTTCAACCCAGAGAAGAGAGAGACTGAAGAAGATATCGAGAAGAAGAAGAAAGAAAGAAGGAACGACGACGACGACGACGAAGAAGAAGAAGAAGAAGAAGAAGAAGAAGAAGAAGAAGAAGAAGAAGAAAGAGCAGCACCTTGGACAACGAACAACGAACGACGACTTAATTAGGGTATTAGTTGTTTTCGATTTCTCCGGCCCTTAGGGTTTTCGATATTGTTTTGAGAAACCCAAAAATTAGGGCTTCGATTGAGATCTGTGATAAACCATTCTTGCTAAAGTTAGGGTTAGGGTTTTAGTTTTTTTTCGATTTCACGTTCGAATCTTTTTTTTTCCTTGAAGACATGGTCGATTAGGGTTTTTTTTTTTTTTTTTTCTGTTACTCGAATTCTTACGGTTCGAATCTGTTTTTTTCATTGAACACATGCTCGATGAGGTTTTTTTTTCCTGTAACTCGAATCTCTGTCGAATCTATGACTTAGGCTAAGATCGATAAGATCGATAGTTGAGCTGTAACTGTAACTCGAATTTCTGTAACTCAATAATTGGGTTGAGATCGATAGTTTTTCTTTTCTCCTGGATCAAACATGCAATCAGTAATTTAAATACTAGCTCAATCATTTCAATTAATCCACTGCACACAAACGTAATGCATTCATTGCAATTCATATATCATCAGGAGTATTCATTTCCATTTCTTTGTTGTCATAAACGTAATGCATCCAAAAAACTATAGAATGATTCATTGATTCTGTAGAAGACTGGCCATCGGTGCTTGCTGCTGTTGTTTTGTGGCCAGAAATGAAACAAGAAGATAATGTCAGCGTCAATCCAATCCCCTTCTTTCGACCACCACCCCCAAGGTATCTGTCAGGCCCGGCATCTAAAAATATACTTATGTGATCCTAATTAGGTTACGAGATTAAAAAAAAAAAAATGCACTTTAGTAAATACTTTTAGGATACGAGTATACTACGATATAATTTTAGGGGTTTAATACTTTTCGTTAGAACGAATGACACCCTAAGTAGCTACACGTTTTAATTAGTCTACGTTGTAATCTTTTGAGTTCGGAACCTGGACATGAATAATTGAATCAGAACAAATTTTATTAGGAAGTAGAATTAAAAATTTTGACATTCCAATTACTATAGAGTTACACGTATCATAGTTGGTACAGGTGTCCACGTTTTTTTTAAGGTTATGAATGACTTGGGGTTGTTTTATCTCTAAAATATCCAATACATGTATATATATTAGTAATGGTAAATAAAGAGGGTTAAAAAGAAAAAGAAAAGAAAAGAAACAGCTAGAAGGAAAAAGAAGCGGTGAAGGAAAGAGAGAGAGAGAAGCAACTCGCGAACCCGTCCGGTTGGATCCGAATTCTGAGATCCTTCGATTACCGCCGGAAAACTTTAGTGGGTAATTTCCTCTTCCCTCTCCTTCTGTATTCCCTACGCAAGCCACCGCACGCGGCAGCGGCCATGGCAGATTTTCCCACATTTTTTCCCCCCTTTTTCCTTAATCTAACCCGATGAAGGATTGGTTGCAGAGCTGCTGTTGTTGTGCGTAATATAGGATGCTTATCCTTGCACCTATAGTTAAATTAGATTGTGTATGAGTATGTATTAGGTCCTAAAAGGCATGGATGCGTGAATCCTTAGGTTGACTTGCCCTAAATCAACCTTGTTTTGCTTAGACTAAACGAATTAACAAAGTCAATTTGGGTTTTTTTAAATTATTGATTGTTTAGGCACATACCCATGTCCAGCTACCGTCCAGGTAGCTTAATTGCTAATTAAAGTTTGGTTTTTTTTTTTTTTTGTGTGTGTGGATACATGACTTGATTAAGTATAACAGACCCATAGATTGACCCCGAACCTCTTCTGACACCTAGTAGGCCGACTCACAGTCGAGAAGGCCTAAGAATATTCTGATTACAGTTTTGAATGTATAGTGACTCAAGTAATTAACAAATAGGTTGGTCTGAGGAATACGTGCGAGAACGATCCAAGTCTTTAGCGTAGCACTCGAGAAATCAAAGGTGAGATACTCTACCTTAGTTATATTGCTTTTTCCAAGCAAATTATGTTATGTGTTTCATATGTCCAAAGTTATGATAAGTATACAAGTTATCAAGAAAGCAGGATTTGATAAAATGATTTATGCCTCTCATTTATGCCATGGACAATGATTTTATGAGAATGATTATGATTAAGAATGAATGATTCTATGAACACCTTGTCGTCCAAAGGTGAAGTTGATGCATCCAGACAGCGGTGTCCCGAGTCTGGGGGATGGATTTTAAAGATACCACGACCAACGAATGGGTTATAAGGGAGGAATGTTATGTGGCACCAGCTGCCAGTGACTTGATCATTTCACATCACGTGGGGTCGCTCCCCTATTCATGTTTAGCTGTTGGATGTGCATCGTAAGATTATGTGATGATGATGTTATGAATCGTCCTCTTATGGAGTCATGAGAAAGCTATGATAAGTTATGTCAAAGAAATTATGAATGTTATTTCCATGGCAAAACGTATAACTCTGGTGTGGTATCTCACACAAGCTTTCGGCTTATGAAAATTTACTATTTTCCTACAGGTTATGGCGAGTAGGAATGAAGTATGCTGCTGCCCGGTGGACATGTAGATATTGTATAGCTAAATTTTGAAAATCAAACCGGGAATTGACTATTCCCATTTTGTGTAAGATCACCCACGTTTTGTAAAGGTTGTAAATTTGCTAAGGCTCTGATGGTGTTTTGTTTAATGTAATAATGCTTCCGCAGTCTTTGTTTTAAAAAAAAAAATTGTTGAAACTTTCTGTATTCTTGGACTGAGTAGTTATGAGGCCTTGGGTGGAAGTGAGATCCACTGGCCGGTCATGACATTCCTATTATCCAACTATTGGGATGGGGTCGTGACAGTATCTCTCTCTCTCTCTATTGTAGAAAAATAGTGTTTTTACCAAACTATGGTGTAGTTATTTGTTTTGTCTTTTGGTGGTGCAATATTAGTTTTAAAAAATCGGTCAGGTGAAGGTGAAGGGTTTGTTGTCCCCAATTTGTGGAGGGTCATATCCACCCTCTTACGACGCCACGGAAGGTGCATTTGTTGAAATTTGATCGTCGAGTGTTGGATGATGACGATGATGATAGTGTCCAAAACCTCTGAACATGTAAGTGTTTGTAATTCAAGTACTTTTGTGGTTTTATCTGTTTAGCTTCTTACAGCCAAACATTCACAGTTCCCTCCAAGCAACAAAGTTAGACTTGAACCCAACATTGAAACAAGTAAATCTTGGCACTCAATTCCATATATGTTTTCAAATTCCATCAAACTATTTGGTGCTAGAAATGAATACTAGAGCAGAAGGTTTAGAAGAATTTGCCAGAGCAGATGTATGATATTAATGAAACTGTACGACAATTATACTGTAGTAAGAAGATTTGGAAGAATCTGCCAGAGCAGAGTTGTGGCGCGAGGAGCTGATTGAAGAGATAGAACAGAAGGTTGGAAGGCTGAGAGAATTGGAAGAGGCTAGGAAGAAGGAAAAACTTGTTAAATGATTCTTTTACATCCATCTCTGCATTTGTTTCCATTGTACTCAATTGATAAAGATGTATATACCTTTTACACAATGAAGTTTCACTTGATTTTAAAGGTGGAAATGGTTTGAGACAAATATGGTTATCTTAATCAGGCCTCTTGCTTATTGAATATTTATTATAAGGTCGTGTTTAAATGGCCAATTAGACGGAGTATGTAAGCTCCAAAAAGCCGATACTTCCATGTATCTCTTTTATCGAGTTATAATTCATATTACGTATTGATGAGTCGATTTCTGGTGCGTTTGGTCTTGCCAACATGTAAAGAAAAACTTGACATCAGTGTGGTGCCTACCAACACTCTTTTGACGCCTAAGTCAAATTGTTTGTGGAAAAAGGTGTATTGAACTCAAGCACATCAGGTTGCTCGAGCTGCATACATGTCCCCGTTGTCTAAAGAATGATCTTGATGCTAGTTTAATACTATGAATGAGAGAATGGAGGGTTGGAGACTTGGGGTGTGAACCAATTGCAACAGATTCAGTCTGGATGGGATTCATGGGTGTCCAGACGTCCACACAAGGAGTCAAAGGCAGAAGATTCTTGAAATCTCGTCAAGACGAGATTGAGGGTCATCTTGACAGACATTGTTAGGATTAATTGCATCCCGATAGGATGCAACGCAAGATATACCTATTTATACATCCTTAATGCGTTTTAAGGCTAGAACTTTCTTTTTTAGAGAGGCTATATCATAAGAGAAAGAATTTTGAGAGTGTTTTTCCATTGATTCAATAGTAAGTTTGAGGCTCCAACGAGTTAACATGTCGTCAAATCTCGTATATCATGTGTCTCGTTCTTCCTTTGCTTCCTTTGCTTCCTTTGCTTTCTCCTTTCTATTTGTTCTGTTATTCATACTTCCAGATCTTAAGAGTTTGCGAGATTGAATGCGTGGTTTAGGGCTTTAACGAGAAGCCCACTTGGTCATAAAGATTCTTAATTAAGGTTGATTTTGTCTCAGAGTTACAATGCCGTATCATTGTCTTGATATCATCTAATTCGTGCATATAAACTCATCTTAGGCAATATGGTCTTAGAGAAACAAATCCAAAACAACTTAGGAGAAAACATTGCATTCCATCCGCTGAAAGTAGGGAAAATTACACATGTTTCAATTGTTTCTATCTTTTGGTTAGTTGTTTTGTGTCCATTCCCTCCTAGTTTAGCTTTGATTTTGGTCTGCTGGTTTTCTGTTGTGATTCAATTTTTCCATGTACACCCCTAAGCACTGTAGTTTGGTTTTGATTTCAATAAAAAAGTTACCATGAAATAAAAATAAAAACCCATATTTGTTCAAAGACACATCACAAATTTGTAACGTTGACAATTTTAACTGACCCAATTGTGATCTTATTCTACAGAAAATGAGTTTGAAATTCATCATTAAAAGGGATTGAAACAAATATTGAGAACAAGTATGCTGTTTAATGGAGTACATGCAAACTTTTAAGAAGACATGCGACAAAGTTGTAAAGAGAATACGCAAGAATACTGGGAAAAAAATGAAGTCTAATAGGAGCAAGTGCATCAGAGAGATTCCCGAAGACAAATCATCATTCTCCAATATGGAGGTGCTGATGTCCCTGTCTGTTCATCGTCACTTGCACAAATACATCACATGCTAAACAGCAAATTTCTTTCAAACTGTCATAACAATGTTAAATACTTTGCTACAAACTTCGACAAAGGAATTTGATTAACTCAGAAATCCAGCATTGAGAAAAAGGGACCATGATTCATCTCCTACATTCGAATGGGTGCCTCAATCATATATAATAGACACTCAAAGATACATTAAAACCATCATTGGCACCGTTAAATCCAATTTCAATTCCAATTCCAAAAGTCTTACAGTGAAACTTCATTCTAAATAACCAGGAGAGATTTCAAAACCCAAAGACTAATTAATTATGCAAGAGAATGTGGAATTATAAACAGAGAAGCCACAAAAATAACTTGCCGGAAATTTTGTAAATGAATAAATTGTTCCAAAATTTTTGGATTCAGATTTGGATCGAATCCAGTCCATTGATTAACAGGCCTATTCTGGAGTACTGTTGAAAGTATTTAACGGGAAAAAAAATCCAATTGCCACACCAAATTGACCAATTAAAATAAGAAATTAAGTCCTAATCCAAAGCCAAAAAAAAATAATAATAAATTTGGTGGAAATACCCCAAAGCCTCAAGCAAAGTTAAGTTTCATAGTGATATACTCAAAGTATATTTATACCCATCATAGGCATAGGCAAATCCCACCACAATCAGTGGATATCCGCAACGAATATAGAGATTAGAGTACACCAACAGAACGAATTGAAGATAAAAAAGATGAGTCTTTTCTAAATAATAATTAACCAACAAAAACAGCACTCTGAACTTAAAAAAATCACAAACAGCATAAGAAAACTAATTCATGGGCCTGAATAAAGGAACTAGAGCCCTCCCCTTCCCTCAGCTTATCTCTGAGATTGGCCGATTAGGGTTTGCTTTGCCTCTATGTATGTATGCATATATAGGTGTATGTATTGGACTGTAAGCAAAGCGTTCGAAGCTACTCCACTCCACTAGGTTAAACGAATGAGAATGAACTCTCCAGTGCCTATGGGTGAACCGACAAGTCAAGTTGGACGGCTAGGATTTCATTAGTGGGGTAGTGTCAGATAGGAACTGTGGGTTTAAAATGCCATTTGTTAAATTTTCTTAAAATCTCATACTACTATTAACAGGACAAACGCAAATTGATTTTTTATATATTGTTCTTCCATGGTAAATCTAGGGTTTCTAAAACGCAAAATTGAATTTTTTTTTTAATCGAGCAATTCAAAATTAAAACCTAAATATATTACTGTATGAATCAGAACCAGGTCCTAGCTATTATATGGGATATCAATGTAGCTATCAATGTCATCCTGAAATCAATTATATAATAAACCTTTCAGCTGCTCTCAACAAAAAGCACCAGTGGTCTAGTGGTAGAATAGTACCCTGCCACGGTACAGACCCGGGTTCGATTCCCGGCTGGTGCAGTTTCCCTTTTTAATCTGTTTTTCTCTCTGTTTTTTGTTTGTTTGTTTCTTTTTTCATTTTGTTTGATTTGAGATTTTTTTTTTTCCCCAAAGCGGTATACATCAGCCGGAGTTAAGGATAGTTAGACTGTCCATAGTCCTTGATGCAGGCGAATATTTGGCTTATTCTAACAATGTAACGACTTGGATTTTTGATACATTATTTTTAGATTTACAAATTTTATGCAGGTATGATTATTTTTTTTAGTAAATTAATTATAAAGATTTCATTATTGTTTAAAATTCCGTGTGTGTTTTATGTGCCACATGCACCATAACTTTTGTCATAATTTTTTTTTTCTACTCTCTCCTCTCTCAGCGGCGTGTGTGTCTCTGTCTCTCTCTCTGTTAATTCTCTTCCTTTCTCCCAAGTGAACCATCCCCCCTTGTCCCCCAAACCATCCCCCTTATTCCCTTCCTCCTTCACCCCACTCCACCCCACCTCTATAAATACCTCTCACCTCCCTCTCGGCACCTCCTCCTCCGAACCTCCACCAAACACCACCACCTACCGCCACCTTACCCACCTCGACACCAAGATCACCTCACCTCCTCCGTCTCGGCCCCTCCTCGGTAGCCACCGAACCGCCACCACCTCTCACGGCAGTCACCTCCTCTCCCCACCACCGGACTCCTCCACCTCCTCCGGCCTGTACCCATCACCACCCCGACCTCCGTGGCCCGCCGTTTCAGCCGTGGGTGATTGCACAGTGGGCGCACCATTTGTTTCGGATCAGTATGTCGCTGCCGCGGGCCTCGGAGTGCCGCTGGATACCGCATCAAGATTTCGAAACCACCACGGCGATCCGTGGACCCCGTATAACACTTACCTGGACTCAGAGTCGTGTTTGAGATAGTTTTCCGGAAACCCGAAACCTTAATCTCCATTTTCATGGAAATAGGACCAATGTACTTAATTTTGGATGAAGATGATAAATTGTTCTTAAATTCGTAATTACTGTTTAGTCCTATTTTTATTACTCCCTCCGTCCCCATTTGTTTGTCCATTTTCACTATTTGGGACCTCTTACAAAATTGTCTATATGTTTCAATTTATAATATTTTTTATATGCAATATGGATCTTGTTTGATAGATCTCAATTAGATCTAAAATATGATATTTTCAAAATTATGTAAAACATTATAGATTGTGAGATATAGACAATTTTTTAAAAGGCACGTATGTCGAAAATGGACAAACAAATGGGGACGGAGGGAGTAATATTTAGTCCGGTCTGTGGTAGAAAGTCGGTGGTCAGGCCTAAAAATGATATTGTTCGATTACTGTGAGAAATTGATGGATTAATGTTATGATGTGATTCGGTGTTATTGAATTCCAAGATCAGGGAATAAGATAATTTGTCAAAATATATATTGTTAATCATCTATTTTATTTAGAAAACCCCAAAGAAGGGGAATTAGTAAAAGGTATTAATAAAAAAAAAAATTAGGCATGAGAATGTAATGATACGATTTTTTTTTTGGAACTTATAGCGAAATATATAATTTCTAGATATTATATGTTATTGATAACAAGCGATCAACATATTAAGTATTATTTTGTAAATATTTGAATAAGAATAATATTTATGAGTATTATTTGAAACCTAGAAAAAATGAAATTTTCAAAAAATATTAATATTTTATAGTATCAATAAGTTTATTGAGTCGTCCTTTTGAGAATGAAGAGTATTCAAGGCGTCGTTACGGAATTGGGGCTTTCGTGCAAGGAAATGAAGGGTTAGAGCATACATACAGTGATTTGAGGCGTGACAAGCGTTATTATCAAAATGAAGAGTATCTGAGTTGTTGTTATGAGAATGAAGAGTATTCGAGGCGTCGTTATGGAATTGGGGCTTTCGCGCAAGGAAAGGAAGGGTTAGAGCATACGGATAGGGTTTCGAGGCGTGGCAGGCATCGTTATCAAAATGAAGAGTATCCAAGTTGTCGTTACGAGAATGAAAAGTATTCGAGGCGTCGTTATCGAAACCTTGAAGATTTTAGTAGTATGGGTTCGATGTTTGACCTTGGGGAGCTTGTTGATATGGAAATGGGTTTTCCCATTGTAGGTTTTGCTCAAGGAAAGGAAGCATCGGTCAGAAGTGCCTTCTAATCCAAAAAGCATGATCACTTGGCCAGCGTTGAAAGATAGAAACATTAATAAGGACACGATCACTCTTACAGCATTGGGGACGCCATGCAAATCCCGAAGTGGGTCCTGGACAAAATGCGCGAAACTAGTGTAATGCTAAAGGAGGAACATTTTCTTTACTGAAATGTCGTCGATTTACACCCCTAGAGCGGATGCATTACATTAGGAGGATGAAAGAGAGCGACGGGTTTGATATTGAGGGTTTTTCTAATAATATTGATCCTTGTGATATGCCTATCAGACCAATGAAGCTTCACTTGCTCCCCCTGATAGTGTGATATGGAAGAGCCTCGAAGATTACTCAAAGTTGGCTCTTGACAAGTACAACAAGCATACCAGGCCAACAAAGTACCAGTTTGCATTGTTGCTCAAGGCAAACTGTCGTGGTGGTTCGCCTCTAGCGTATTATATTACCTTTTAGGCCCATGATGTGGCTCGTTCTCACAGCAAGAATTTCCAAGCTTGCTTGACCATTACTCTGTATGAGACAGTGGTCGCGTTTTGCAGGCCTGAACCGTAGTTCTAACTACTTGAAGGGACTAAGGTCCTTGCTGCCCTGGAGGTGGGTCTTCTCTAGGTTTACCTATTCAGTGCCGTTCTACCGCAATGGAAATATTGCCATTCGATTTTATGTGGAACTTGCATTTTGGAAGGTTTATTTTTTTCGGCTTTCATGAATTAGGAACTTGCTTTTATCATGTATTGCAATATGATTTTAGATTCAAGAACATGTGGTTGGGAATACTCAATTGTATCGATTGACTTGGGGGTTGTTGACTATAATCATCTCAAACTAATATACCAAAAAAAATTCCCACTCAACAAATTAATCTGATACGGTAGATTTAACCCACCCATATTGTTCGGTCATGTATGTTCTTTCCATACATACGGCCAATTAAACCACATAAAAATTCCAAAACGTCAGTAACAAATTTCTCAGATGCGTTGATATGATGAAACGTAATCCCTTTCTCCACATACCTCTCCTTTTCTGAATCACTGATCATACTTCGGCAAACAATGACCCCTGCTTATTCAGACTTGAAGCCAAAAAATTCTATACACCAAATGTTGAACAAATCCATGACGCGGCCCAAAATTCAAGTTATACATAAATCAGCTTCAGTTTTTTCTTTTTTTTTCTTTTTTAATCCAATTGGCATCAGTTTGATATGGTAAAGATTGCCCTAACAGGCACAATCGTAAGCGGAACTCTGTGTATGTTTTCTTACAGTAGTAATACCTAGGTGACACGAATAAAAAGTACAACCATTATGAAGATACATGTCATTACAAACATCACAAGCCATGTAAAGCATGTAGTCTTGAAAGTCTTCGAGTATATATCCATTGCTCGTCTATTGACACGATCGGTGCTTGCTAAGCTATGTTCAACGGCCTTCTCTGTCGAATCAAGAATCTGCACTCATATTACAACCGAGATATGAGAATAGTTGCTCACATGTCAGAATACAGTCCAATTAACCTTACAGTCATGAAACAAAACCTGTAGGAATGCAATATTTGATGCACAGTTTGACCTATCTCAGACCCATGCACGGTTTAAAAATGCAATAACGCACACTTGAGCACTTTGCGACATGTAATGCACAGTTATTGACGTCTCTATAATGTAATGATACCCGCAGAAGATACAACCCATAGCATCTGCCTCATAGACAACTAGCAAAGGAAAACAAAAGGATGAATTCTAGGTAACTTACTTTCTCTGTGTTTTTGATGGATTGACTCATGACGAGACTCCTCTCTTTAAGCTATTGTGCCAACCCAACCATTTCATTTGTCAAGTCTTCTTGAAGCTTTCTGTTGAAGGCTGCGAAGGCAATGAGAAGCAGTAACAAGAACTAATATGTGCAGTAATAGATATCATGACATTCAACTGGGTGGATGGCATATAGCTGGGTAGCTCCTCCAAAACCTCTAATCAAACATTTGCAGTAAAAAGTTGTAACCTAAGACAGACATGCTAACTAGTTGGTTGAACTAGTGATCTACTGCTGCATTCATATTCTGAAGTTGAAAACCAAACCATCAGCTATGCTTGTGAACCAATTTAGCGCAATTTCTTCTGTAAATCTTATCAAGAAAATGAACAAAAAAGAAGAGGTCCAACCATCAATTTCTCTTTCTGATAAGAGATCACGCATTAGTATTTACATCTCTAACCCTCGAAATGAAACTGCCGTGGTGTCTTGCTTGCACCTTGATGCATTTCTGTTTGAAACTAGAGGCTTCTTAATTAATGATGAGTTAGTTCTTGCTCGCATTGTACATTTACTTTGTAATGCACATTAATTGTGAGCTCAAACTCAACTAGAATGCAAGGGTTTTCCTTCAAAGCAGGTTTTTTTTCCCTACTAGAAGGCATTATATTGTGGACAATCAGTCCTTTCATAGTTCAGTCCCTTGGTATGCAATGTACCAAATAAGTGGACACATAAATACATGGTATGCCATGAATCTAAATCAGTCTGGGTTTTTGGGGAGAAAAAAATTATTCACATGTCTCATCAAGATGACGAAAACAATTCAACTGCGCATAACTACTACATTTTGAATACACATCAAAAAACATAAGCAAATAACTACAAGTAAACATGTAGACAGGAATAACTACAAGTAACACGTAGACAGGCATTAAGAACCTCAAAATGGTTTTAAAATTCAATTAATCTACCGTCAGCCCAAAGGGCTGATTTTAAGTGGTTCCATTGCGTTTTTAAATTATGTACTTCGTCTGATTGCATTTGGCAGGTAAGTGGTGTACCTTTAAATGACGGAAATAACCCTCTCCTGCCTTTAAATAACAAAACTAGCATTGCGGCACACTTTCTCCACAAAAGTACATAACTTTCCCTCTCTTTTTTTTTACATTAATTCCTTTTCCATTTCAGACGGGGAACTTTGCCTTTTTTTCTTTTTAATAACTCAGACGCGCACCTCAACTGATTTTGGGAACTCAATCCCACAGTTTCGTATGGAAATTCGAGGGGATGTGGTGCCTCAAAACTGTGTCGTTTTCGGGTTGCAACAGGTCAGAGTTTGGGGGAAAGCTGAGAAACAAAATTAAATGTTCTAATTTTTAATCCGTTTGAACTAGTGCGAAAATTTTATTTTTTTAATCATTTTATCCTAAATTGTCATAATTAATTTTTGACTATAGGACTCTCGTTAATTAGCTCTAAAAAAATCATAGAACCAAATATCTCTTAGAGTTAATTAACGACAGCTCTAGAGGCAAAAATTAATTATAATCCTTTAGGATAAAATGAATGGAGGAAGCATGGTAATGTGCACAATTCAATTTATTATGCATACCGATACTCTAGACTATCAATGAAAGAAGCATGGTAATATGCACATAAATTGAATTGGGTCTCTAGGTCTGCCCTCTCTGATGTCATACGGCTTTGATTTGGGGGTATGGTTCCACAACAAAACAGGTATAGGGGGCCACTGTTTCAGTGGTATTTTGAGAGCTGCCATTTTGTGCATATTGTCAAAGGTTAGGTCTGTCTCCAATCCTCCCCCGCTCATACCCCCAATGATTGAGGACTTCATGGGTTCTGTTGTTGTTGTTGTAGGATAAAATGATTAGAGAAATAAGATATTCGCATTAGTTCAAACGGATTGATAATTTGAGACCTTAATTTGTTGAGCAAATTCTAAAGTTAGCCTAAAGGGCTGATTATTGTGCTACACGCACAGATTTTTTTTTGACTCTTTTGGGGTCAGTTCATATCAAGCAATCTGCTCCGATTTTCATTGGGTTCCCCGCAAGTGAACGCTAGAATCGGAATCTCAAAATTAATTGAAATGCGTGTAAACTAGTTCGGACGTATAATCTTTGTAATAAAAAAAAGTCAAAAAGTAGCTGGGATATTTTTGTTCATCAGAAACTAGCCGTGAATTTGTATGAGCAAAAAATAGAGATGAGTTGCTAAGGGCAAAGAAGGTATTTAGACAAAACACTAAAGAAGTACATCCGACAAAGTAAAAAGTAGAAAACTCAAGTGCGGTACCGGAAGAAACAACAATGTGACACATGGATTTAAATTATAAAATAATACATAGTAGTATTTCCATTGTCCGCACATAGGGCTGACTATAAAAGAACCCTTTAAAATTTATGACAGAGAACTCTTGCCCTCAACTCTTGCTGTGCTCTAGTTACTTCTACAATATGATCAGTGTTAGCATAATTATGATGTCTATCTTCAATGCTTGATTGGGCCTGTTTCATAAATTAATGAAACCACCTCACAAAAAATGAACAAAGAGATATCACCTAATCACACATAATACAGAAATTGTAGTTTCTTACACAAATCTTCTCCTCAACTTTGGGGAAGTAAGAATTTCTCCTTCGGTCTTAGAAGGGCTTTCTTTTACAGAAGTTACATCAGAAGGTATTTTTGCATGGTTGACTGGAAGTGTCCAGTGAAAAGCTAGGTTAGAAATGAAAAACCATATGAGATGAATGTATTTCTAATACACAGGAAGAATGAAGCAGCTGGATCTTAAGCTATATGTTATGATGGAGACAACAAAAAACTTTGTAAAACCTTCTGAAATGGCTTCAGAAATAACCAAAAAAAATGGTCCAAAGAATCACTGAATGCAAGTTGCCCCAGAAAAAGCAAGTCATTCACAGGCAGTAGTAATAAGGGAAAATCACAAAAAGCAAATCAGATTTCCGTCCCCAAACGAAAGGATGGTGGGGAAAAAGAACCCAATGCAAATGATGTTATGTGAAAATGGCAACTCCAATGTTTATTCTGAAATACTCTTATCGAAGTTAGAAGAAGAAGAATGTCATTGTTTAAATGTAAAACTGTTGATGTAGAAGAAACTAAAGGAAACACGCACCACAGGGACAGCCAATTTGGAAGCAATGGCTTCTATCTTCTTTGAATAATCATTCACCAGTGCTTTTGGTATTCTATAGAAACATGTCCACAAGAAGACTCACAAAATGTTAATCACCAAAGTAAATAGCTTAGAATCTCAGTTCTCAAGTGCTCATACAAAAACAACACGACTAGAATATTGAGAAGGCCAAAAGAGAATTAAGTTTCATCATATTGTTCCTTTGCAATCCAAAACATGTATCAATATCCAAATCAACAGTGTTTAAAAGTGTCTCCACTCTTCCGAACCAAAAAGTTATATGAATACCTAAATATTATAGAGCCATGAAGGTACATTCATAAAAGAAACCATAGCACAAGAAAATAGATTACAAAATGCGAAAGAAATACGTAAGGACCTTGGTAATCCGTCTGAGGTTTTCTCTTCAGCTAGTTCTTCCAATTGTTCTCGTAGAGTAGCAACATACTGCAAAGACGCAATCATTTCTATGAGAATTTAAAAAGAGAAAAAACAATTTCTTTTAGCAAATCAAGAAACAAATACAACAGACAGCCACAATTAGAGGATGAAACAAGTGTCGTTATGCAACATAGATCACAGAGTTGTATCTGAAATGGATCAACACATAAAACCGACTCTGAAACAATTATCATATATGTACGCATTTGCCTATCCCCAAGATTCACAGAGAGAGAGAGAGAGAGAGAGAGAGAGAGAGAGAGAGAGAGAGA
>BPLS01000221.1:20186-88129 GCA_019656275.1 Rhododendron kiyosumense | reverse complement strand
ATATATATATATATATATATATATATATATACGTTCAAATGGCAATCGTATATCACGCTTCTTTGTGCCCTATATTTACAAGAATAATTAGATTGAAATGGTTATAATTAGACAAACAGAGTTAGGATAGTTTAGTTTAGTTGGTGACCTTTGTACGCATTTAGGCCCCGTTTGATAACCCTCTAAGGGGTTGGGATTGGATTGTTAGAGTGAGGTATTATCAATACCTCTTGTTTAGTTTCACAAAAATGGTCCAGACTATCAATCCCATCGGATTGCTAATACCCCAATTTGGGGGTATTGCTAATACCATCTTGGAGATGGTATTAATAATCTCATCACAACCTCTCATTATTATCAATCTCTTCTCATAACCAATCTTTTCTATCAATCCAATCCGGCCAATCCCATCATCTAATCTTATCTCAAACAAACATAATATTAATAATCTCATTACCGAATCTCATCCCAAACAAATATACTCATTATCAATCCATTCTCATTACCAATCTCAATCTTAATCTCATCTCCTTACAAATTACATCTATCTATTACCGTTATCAAACGAGGCCTTAATTAGCTAGCATATCAGAATGTCAATCGCAATTGATTTCTCCTTCTCTAGCTACTATAGATATCTGATCTTCATTTAATTAGTTTCTTATTTCTTCGTTGAGCTAGCTTACTATTTACATGTTTTTGGCTCTCTATCAAACAGTACTTCTTGTCCCCTTTGAAAAAAAACCATTAATTTAAAGATTAGTATCTCAATACCTGACAACATGTAGTTGTTAAAAATTACGATACGGAGTACGTACCATCTTAATGAATTGTATTGCCTCTATCAAAAAACTATAAGTATGGATCTCATCCCATATTCTCTTTGGATAGAAACCACATGATAGCGTGACGGAGCTTATAATACATATGCATATTCCAGTCCAGTACATATCCTATGATTACTTAGGCTCCGTTCCAGAAATCTTCTTAAAAAATAAATACTTATTTTGCCACTTTTCATTCAAAAATAAGAAGGGTCATTCCACAAAACACAAATAAAAAGTTTCTTTCACATTTTCAAACTCAAAAATCATATAAATGAAAAAAAAAATTAAATTTTTTTTGCATCGCATTAAAGTCTCAATAAAATCTATCAAACAAGATTCATAATTGTAGAAAAATTATTTGCGTAAACACATGATTTTTGAGCTTGAAGTTGTCTTATACAAAAAATAAGACTGTTGCTATGATAATGGGCGCTAGCGGAGGGAAATCGTACCGGTGGCCACGCCGGGCCGTCTCCGGCCACCGGACGGCAGATCCGAGCCATCAAAAAATTCTAAAAAAAAAAAAACTGAGGGGGCTAACGCGGGAATCAATGGCATCCGAGGTGTGTAGGGTGCTTGATCCGAGCACCCTTTTTCCGTGTATATATGATCAAGCACCCAACACGGAAAAGGGGTGTTCGGATTAAGCACCCTACACACCTCGGATGCCGTTGATTCCCGCGTAGGCCCCCTTGGTTTTTTTTTTTTAGAATTTTTGGACAGCTCGGATCGGCCGTCCGGTGGCCAGAGACGGCCCGGCGCGGCTGCCGGTATGATTTCCCTCCCCAACCGGTCGGTACCTATATAAATTCTTCCAAAATAAGTACCAACCTTCTTATTTTTCCGGAACAAGCCTTCTTATTACACAAAAAATAAGTTCTTGTTATGTTTCTGGAACGGGCTCTTATTGAAATTTATCGAAGCTTATTTTAGGAAGTACTGGAACCCTAAACGCATTCTAAATTCGTTTGACCTAGTTATGATGAGCTTCTATAACCATTCAAAGGAAATCCAACCTCAATCCACTGAGGCTTGAACAGAAAGAGAGAATGATACTCTATCATGTTTTTCATGAATGATCATACGAGAATTCTTCTTTTCTTTCCATGACTAAAAAGCACTAGACAGTCTTAACACGATAAACCCTACTAATTAGGTGACTTGGAATTTCCCATTCTAAAACATTCATTTTTTATATATGCAATAGATTTTTGGTTTTGTTAGTAACGCCTAACTATTCTTTGATTGTACAGTAACTTTTGTGAAACACATTTTATGATATAGTGCAATATACGGTTCATGAAATGAAAAACGATACACTTCGTATCTCGATTAGAAAACACTAACACAGCTTAATACAGGTCAAAACAAGTACTTGACATGTACAAAAAATTGGTAACCTGGCCTCCAGCTGGTGGTGGCAACAGTGAGCTAAACTGGCACCAAACTACTGCTAATATAGTTACTTTGAAACATGAAATTTCCTCTCTGTTTAGAGGAGTAATTGAATTACCAAGAGCACTTTTCCAAGAGTTTGACAAACTCACTGAAATCAATCACTCCATCTCTGTTCTCATCAAATGCTCCTATCATCCGTTCACATTCCTTCCCTGAGAATCCCTCAAACCCCAACTTGCAAAGCACTTTCTCCAACTCATTCCCATCAATAAACCCATCCGTGTTTTCATCAAACACATCAAATGCTTCTCTTGCTTCCTCTAACCCCAGCTCCTTCTCATCAAGAAAATCTGCTATGTCATCTGAGCCCAGTTTCTCTCGAATCTCATCGTGACTCGGGTCGTACAAAATTCCTAATTTTTCCATCACCACCTCTACGTCTCCTCTCAATAGCATGGTCCTTTCATTTACCTGATCTGGGCAAGGTTCCAAGTGGGCCGTAACACAGGCACTGGTGTTCTGGCCCTTCTGGGCCTCGGCCCTGCCCTTCCATGTGCTGAAGAGGGAGTGGCGGAGCCATGTAGAGAATGTGATGATGCAACTTATGAATGTAAAAAATGAGATGATCATCGTGCCCATAAGTGAAGTAGAGCTTGTCAATCTATTATCCAAGAAAATTATGCCAATGACAGCTATCAACAAGGCACTTGTCTTTTCCATTCGGATTCCGGCCGGACTCATATATATGGGGTGTGTGTGTGTGTGTGTGTGTGAGAGAGAGAGAGAGAGAGAGAGAGAGAGAGAGAGGGGTTCAAAATTTTGAGTATAATTTTAGGAGACAATAAGCACAAGTATATATAGAGATAAGGGCGCTTGTGTTGGTGCGTTTGAGCATGATTTTGGTGGGAAGACAAAGCACAAGTTGGAGGAAATTGCAGTGCAATGGTGACTTTATTTCAGATTAATTTGACGTGATATACGTTTCAAAAGACCCCAGCTGGGTCGTTCAAGGAACTTCCTGGCATAACGAATGAGAGTACAGTCTCAATAGTTAGGGTGTGTTTTCACTAACCAAAATAAATATTTTTTAAATAAGTACTTAATTTTTAAATGAGATTTGATATATTGTGAAAGAATGACATGTCTCGTAATGTGAAAAATAATTACTTCAAAAATAAGAACCTTAGGAGCCTAGTCTGATTGATTGGTAGATTCGCTCCCCACACAATTGATCAGGTTCAATTCTTGGGGTTAGGCTACAAGGAAGTAATCTCTTGTCCATTCTCTAGTTCCAGCGTGAATTGCTTGCCTTTGATCGGACCGGTGAGTGAATTTGTGTTATAGATCCTTTAGACCTCAGGTTAGGAATTTGATATCTTCATTCATTCATTGTTCATATTAATCTTTGTAATATATTAAGACATTAATGAAATTTTTTTGCCTAATAAAAAAAAATTGCCCCGTACAACCCCTCACCGGCGGAAAAAACGAAAAAGTGAGTCCACTGGGGTCATAGGGAAAGATGTGAAAACACGTTTAAAGTTGTTCTGGGTTGGAACTTGGAAGTTTCCTTGCCGCCTGCCGGCCATACTTTCCGATTTCTTCACAGTAATCTACGGAGTATTTCATTGGGACACAAAACGCATCTTTTGTTTGAAGTATCTATCTTGACTTGACGTTGAAGTTTCGTAGAACCATTCTTTTCCGGTCTGTTTAAAACACGGCCGTTGTTCCCCCGAGCCCTGTTTTTTGTAACAAAGATTTTCAAGGAACCACGCAAAGAAAAACGTGTTTGGGCCAATTTTAAATTTCACAAAAATCTAAAAAAATATCTAAAAAAATTTGAATATTATTTTATGGGGCCCTATAAAAAAAAATCAATTCCAACGGATATCGGTAAGTATTATTTTTGGATTTATAGGGGCGAATTGAGCAGTTTTTCCTTACGAATCCAAAAGTAATACTTATCAATGTCTGTTGGAGCTGATTTTTTATAAGGCCCCATAAAATAATATTTAAAAATTTATGAATATTTTTCTAGATTTTAATAAAATCCGAAATATGCCCAAATGCATTTTTCCTTGCGTAGTTCTATGCATATCTTCCTTGTAATTAGAATTTTCGTTCATCTCCCTTGGATAGCAAAGTTCTCGTATCCCTACTTAACGAAAGATCAAGGGTTCGGTGAGAGATTATTTTGTGTTGGGAACAACGTCGAATACGGCCACAGAACAGTTTCATGAGAACATAAACTGGAAATTACATAGGAGTATGTACAACGAAATAGAAACTAATTAACTAATAAGCAAACCGAGTCTTTTTAGACAGTTTCCTTAATACCGTTCCGTTACCTCATCGAGAGTGTTGGAGCTTAACTGATATCTATCTCCAAGTATAAAACGGTTAGACTATGACTAGATCTGCTTTAGTGAATTGAATCAACGTCTGTCTCTCTCACACAAGAAAAATACTCAAAATTTTTTGTAGGACTTCTGAAAATCCTTCTAAACCCGTGCGGATGGGATTCCTTCTGATCTACATCATTCTAGGCAAGAAGAGGTCAAAGGGATAGGTTAGAAGGTATTCCTTCAGAAATTGAAAAGCACATCATGGGGTGGGGGTAACCAACAGTCACACAGTTAACTGCTACAATATCCAGGTAAGGAGTGACCCTTCGATTGCCTTCATTAACCTGCGAAAATTTTTAATATTGTGCTCGAGGAGTAATGCTCATCCCTTTCCCAAAAGTGTGTGGGCTTTTGTGAGAGGAAGAAGCATTGCTCCTAGAGCACGAAATAATTTTTCTATTTCAGTGACCATTCGTTGGGTGCATGCGTGGGGGTCCAATATATGACCATGGATCGGTTTTAGGGTGAGTGAAAGATATTGTTTCTTCGCCGGCACTTGAGTTTATTGTATCTTTTTGAAGTACCACAAAATTTGAGTTTGGTAATATAAGGTGTCCTGAGCTAGTTTGTGTGCACCTCAACCTTATCCCTACAGCCCCCGTTTCACACCCTTACGTGTGGGGTGAGGTTGCCCCAAAAATAATCTAAAATAAAAACATGAAACTTGAGTTTGTTATGATTAATGTGAACATAAAAACTTTTCATACTCTAGTATGTTTTCATGAACAACTTATTCCATCATAGGCTTGTCAATATTGTTTGGAAGAGAAACTCAGAGAACCTTCGACCCGTTGTCATCCCTGTTTTTTTTACCTTAAAAAATGACACCCAATTACGGAGTGCCACATGGCGGAAATTTTGCTCTGGTTTTTGTTTGGACCATGATTATTGGGCCAGTTGGTTTTTGAATTAATGATGGGCCAATTAACTTGGATTTGAGTGTTAGTTCCGATTTGGGAAAATACAGCCAAGAACGTGTTTTAATAATTAATACACGCCAAGGACATTTTGTTCATTAACAAATGTTATTTTGTTTATTAACAAATGTTCTTAGTATGTCCTTAAAAGATATTAATTATCAAAACACGTCCTAAGCCGTCATTTTCCCTTCCGTTGTTTTGAATGGGCAAACCCAAGAAGATAGGTCCATGAGAAGTGTGCGGTTATGCCCTAATTCATAGAGGGAGAGTCAGTTATTATTAGGCCCATTCATGAAAATATTACTACTCTCTCCGTCCCAATTTAATAGTCTATTTGAGAGTTTGTGCCACTTTTTAATTGATTATATCTTATAATTTATAATAATTTATTTAATTTAAAAAGTATTATATTATAAAACTAATTGAGTCTATCAAACAAGATCCATATTGGAAATAAAATTCATTACTAATTTAAAGCTATAAATAGTTTTTAATAATCACAATTTAAAGCTATAACTAATTTTTTATCTGGTTAGAATAGAACGAGAGACTATTAAATTGGGACAGAAGAAGCATATGGAACATCAGAAGTGAGCAGTTTGGTAACTATTATTTGGCTCTAAGAGACACACACGAGTCAAATGGCACTTGAAATACTTCTCATTCACACTTATCCACAACCACCCAAATCTATAGAGAAACGTATTTATCCTATTCTCAAACCCAATCAAGAGAGATCCGTGTTATTTACTCAGAGTTTACCTGACCATCTCTCCTAAGATAGATTAGAATATGATTAATGAATGAAAAAATAAAATATTATTCTACTCACCTCGTACCTTCCATGCCTTCCAGTTAATTGACACATTAAATTTGTTCATTGGAGATTTAGAGTGTTATGCCAAATGTAGGGCTGTAAAGGAACAGCTGATATCGAGCTGCTCGAGGCTTGATTTATTATGTACTCGGTTCAGTTCAGCTCGTTAATAAACTAGTTAAGCTTGAGTTTTAAGCTCGTTAACAAGTTCGAAATAGTTATGAATCAGGTCAATTGAGAGGCTCGTTTAAGCTTGAGCTAGCCTACTTTTGAAAGAGGCAAGTTTGAGCACTTCAAAGCTCAACTCCACTTCAATAATAGTTTCGGCAGTTGTTTGAGCTATCTCACAAGTGTGGCATTTAGAGAATACTCTTACCCGTACGAGTTTTCTGCATTGTGGAAAAGTTTATGGAGTGTCTAGAAAATTGTAAGAGAGAATTCGGGTTGTTCTAAATTTTAAGTATAATTCTAAGTAATGATTGGAGATGCTCTTACGACTTGTGTGCAATTTGGGGAAACAAGAAAAAAGAAACGATATCTTTGAGAAAAGTGTGGAGGAATTTGTTTTTCCTTTCGAAGATTGTGGAGGAAAATTACTGCGTTGAATATGTTTTGTTAATTTTTATTCCTATTTACTCTCAAATCAAACAGAGGAAAATAATTTTCCCTCCCTTTCTTTTCTTTTTTCCAAACAAGTTTCAAATTTGTAGGGAATAAAATATCACTGTTCACAAAAATCATGGTGGCAAAGCGCCATTAGTAACTCCGAAAATTATATAATCACAAATATTCACACAAACACTTTATACACACTTACATTTTATTTGTGGGTCTTACATACACTGGAGGTATAGTGTGTATCAATCAATCAATCTATATTATATACAAATATGTTTTGCCTTCAAAAGCATCCAAGCCCCACAACTCTAATTTTTAATTTTTTTTTTTAGAGAGGGTGGGTGATGACTATGGAGGAAAAATTATTTTGTACCCTTGGGGTACCACCACATGGTGCTTAAATGCATTCTCCACCACATATGTCTTTCAGTGCCTAGAATGGCAAGCTCCTCCCAACGACATTTTCAAAGTCAATGACAACGGGGCCTCCAATGAAAGTCCAAGAAGGGCTACGGCTGGAGTGGTAGTTCGTGATGCCCATGGGATTAGGGGTTTAGCTTGAAGAATTGATAATGTGGATACTTTAAGGGCTGAACTTTGGGTCGGGTATTTGAAGAAATTTCAAACTTGTGCGCGATATAGGGTTGCGTCATGTTGTGTTAGAAATGGATTCTCAAGTGGCTCTCTTGGCAATTTCGAATCAACACCCCTCTGATCCTAATTACAGTCTGATAGTGTTGATCAATGAGCAACACAATATGGGTTGAACATGTGAATTAATCTTTGGTTGGAGAGAGGCTAATGGTTGCGCTCATAATCTGGCAAGGTTGGGTCTTCAGTTAGACCAAGGAGAGCAAACGTTTGATCAAGCCTCATCAATTGTGTTGGAGGTTTTGTGCAATAACCGCGATGGTCTTGGAGTTCATCGAACTACTGCGTCAAGTGTTTTTGTTTCGTAGGGCCTAGGCCCTCTTTTGTACCAAAAAAGAATGAGAACAATACTAGCAAGCATTGAACACGAGATAATGGAAACTTTTTTTAATTTTTTTTATTAACTAGCGTTGTGCCGGTTTGATACATGGGCCGAAAAACATCAATGTGATTTTTTTTTTTTGTCTCATACATTAAACGACACAATGCTAGTTGGTTTCTATGTGAATGTGTTTGTATTTGACTATTTGTGTATGCTAGTGGGTTCCTACGTGAATGTCGGTGTATTTGTGTATATAGAAGAGGTGTTAAGGCCTTGTTCTGCTAAGTTTGAGTTCACCATCTTTAATAGATGGTGAACATTACCCACCTTACTATTAGTTGAAAATGGTGTGAATTGTACCACAAAGTGATGTTATGCTTACAGTGCAATACACTTTTTGGTAAGCATGACATCACTTTGTGGTGGAATTTACACCATTTCAACCAATAGGAAATAGGGTAATGTTCACCCTCTCAAATGGAAAGTGAACAAAACTCAAATCGCTAAGTTTCTTATTTTGTAATTTTTTTGGGGGGAAATTTATATAAATGGTCTTTCTAGTTTCATCCGGGTCTCATTTCATCCTCCAAGTACCAATTACAACTTTTTTGACCTTCAAGTTTGGTTTTCGTACCAAATTGGTCCAATTGATAACTTCTATCAACCAAATTGGACAAAAAAAATCTGATTTATGGCAGTTTGGACGTTGCAGTTCGTACCAAGTTAGTCCAATAGACGGTGTTTGCCCTCAATCTGATTTTTTTCGTCCAGTTTGGCTGACTGACATTATCAATTCGACCAACTTAGTACAAAAATCAAACTTGAAAGTCAAAAGAGTTGCAATTGATACTTGAATGACGAAAGTGAGACTTTGGTGAAACTAGGAGGATTATTTCTATAAATTTCCCTCTTTTTTTTTTCGTTTTACAAGATATGTTATTCTTTTATAATGCATCACCGAGTATTAGGGGCAGTAAACCACACTTTAAGGTGCCGTTCCGTTTTCTTTTTCAACCTTTTTTTTTACAAAAAAAATAATTTCAAGCTTAAATATAATAAAAATAAAAAAATAAATTTTCAATTTTTTTACACCATTTAAAAGATCTCAATAAAATTTATCAAATAAAATTTATATTAGTAAAAAAATTATTTACGTAAATATATAATTTTTGAGTTTAAAATTATGTTACTTTTCATTCCTTTTTTAAAAAATTGAAACGGACTCTAAAACCCCCCAATCAAAACAGGTGACAGTGGGCGGCCAAAAATGGTGAAGGGGATAGGGCGGATGGGGCCAAACAGGCCAAGGAAAAGAAGAAACCATTCATCTCCAACCAGAACCCGACCCTTAGCCTCATCCGGGTTCGACCCGACGCCCTCCGCCTCTCGCCCGTCGATCCTCTCCCCCACCGGAGTCTCCGTCCTCGATCGCCATCTCGTGACCGAAGAAGTCAGCATCGACTTCTTCGAGAAACTCCGAATCTCTCCTGACTCTGATAATAATCCCAGGAGCTTTCCGTACAACGTGAAGCAGCAGTGCTGGGAGAAGGCGGAGAAGGTCAGGGGCCGGGACCCGGACCGGTGGCGGCGAGACCCGTTGGGAAATACGGTGTTTCGCAAGCTCGTGGGCTGCCCTGGTTGTCTGTGTCATGACTATGACCACATTGTTCCTTACTCCAAGGTATTATTTTTTTAGTTGTAGTTTTTTTTACCTTGGGGGTTTGGACTTTGGAGATGTTTTTTTGGTAACTCTCTCAGCTTTCGCGCATCTTGACTATTCATCTTGGCTATTCCTGTGACCAATCCCTCTGCCCACCTCTGGGGTCCCAACCAATGGATTTGATAGCACCTAAGAGGTTCCGAACCTGAGGTCTTAGGAGGTAGCAAACCCTTTTAAATCCCAAGCCTTGGCCACTAGGCCAACCCTTTTGGTGATGGTTTGATGCCATTTGGGATTGGAGCTATTGGGTCGGTGTGGTTTTAATCACTGGAATTGAATTTGGGGTTAGTTTAGCTCCTAGTGTTGTTTGGGAGAACTGGAAGTTAGAAATTAAGTAATGTGAACTGCGTGCTTAATGTTTAAGTTGAAAATCAGTTTGATAAGGTGTTGATGTAACGACCCACTCCCGCCCTGTACAATATTGTCCGCTTTGAACACAAAACCCCACAAGGCATCCCAGTGAGGTCAATATTGTCCGCTTTGAACACCAAACTCTATTTTTGAGGAGTTTCTTGAGCGACTTTGTGATGAGATCAATTTCATCGGCCTCGCTTTCATCACTTGAGTCATCTTGGATTTTGGACTTGCGTGAGGTGCTTTTGAGAGCAAGATTTTTGACTTTCTCTTCTTTCTCGTCTTTGAGATTGATATGAATTTCTTCGGTCATGAGAGATCCCATGAGTTGATCCATTGTATATTTTGAGAAGTCTTTGGATTGAAGGATGATTGAAGTGGTAGTATCCCACTTTGATGGCATGGAGCAGAGCACCTTCCTTGTCATCTCGGATTGACTATATGTCTTGCCAAGGGCTTTCAATCCCTTAGTGATACTAGCAAATCTAGCAAACATTTGAGAAATAGACTCTTCCAGTTTCATTTTAAAAGCCTCATAACTATGCACAAGAATATCGATTTTAGACTCCTTAACTTGACTATCTCCTTCATGAGCCATTTTCAATTTATCCCATATTTCCTTAGCGGTTTCACATGCGGATACACAATCATATTCTTTTGGAGTTATACTGCAAAAAAGAAGATTCATGGCTCTAAAGTTCTTTTCTACATTACTCGTATCTACGTTGGTCCATTCGCTTTCTACCTTAGGAATACCGGATTTCTTAGTAGGAATGATACGACCATTTGCAATAATTTTCCACAAATCAGAATCATTGGATTGAATAAAGATTTGCATGCGATTTTTCCAATAGCTATAGTTAGAACCCGTGAACAAGGGAAGCCTATTTGAGGATTGACCCTCGATGCAAGATACGCTATTAGTGGTTGCCATGGATCTTAACTCTTAGACGGTCAAGTCTTCAAACAAGAGCAGAGGCTCTGATACCAATTGTTACCCAAAAAGGCAACCTAGAAGGGGGGAAATAGGGTTGCTAATTAAAATTACCGATTTAATTGTATTCTATTTTTCTCTAACAAATATATCCAAGATAATATGAACAAGTAAAAGAGAGAGAGTTAGAGAGATAGAACCCGATTATAGTGGTTCGGCCCGGATTTGTCCACGATCCGGCCTAGTCCACTTCTCCTCAAGCAACTTCTTAAAGGTTCCACTAATCTTCAAAAAGATTATAAGTATTAAGACTTGTGAGTGCTTACAACAAACTTATCCCCTAGCTTTCCCGAGGAGCTAGGGCAACCGCAAGAGTTTTCTTTGAAAACCTCTCGAAAACAATAACACCCGGATTTGGTCTTCTAAGCTTTCAAGTGTTTGACTCAAACACTCGATTAGGAATTACAAGTATGTGAAGAGATTTGAAGCTCTCAAATAACAATAACCTCACAAGATAGATATGTAAGTGGAAGCTCTCAACTTATACAAAATCTCTCTCAAGATAGATATGAAAGTGTTGGCTTGATCTTTGGATTTCTTGCTCTTGAAATGATATGGAATGATATGGCTTGACTTGATACTGATTAATGAGTTCTTGATGGCTTATATTGCCCTCTATATGCTTCATAGCCGTTGGAAAGTGAATAGATCCGTTTGAGGAGTGAAGTGGGGGAACTAGCAGTTAGAGGTGATTTTACATTGTCTGGTTGACAGAGTGGTCGACCGGCCGATCGTCCGGTGGGTCATCCGGTCTGTCATCCGATTGCTTCCGGTTGTCACTGCCTTCTGTTCAGACAGCCAGCCTGTCAGCCGATTCGTCAATCGGTGGCTCAAAACTTCATCTCAATAAATTCGTTAAAGCATGTGTTGAGCTCACTAAGTCTTTGTAAATATTAATCATTGAATCCAAGAGACTTTATGCAATATTTGAAGGCAAAGAAAAATTAGTCGAAAAGAGGACTTTGCGATAAAAGATTTTCTTTTGCCAAATAATAAAAACTTCATCAATATAATCATCAAAATAATAAATAGTAATGCCTATAATTTTCCAACAAATTATCATGCATATATTTTTCCAACAGATACATATATGGAACTAAAAAATAATTATATAGACAAATATTTTCGTTGTTTTTCAATTGTAAATATGTGTAGGGCCTCACTCCACCATTTGGCCTAGGGCCCCTGAATACATTGGGCTGGCCCTGGCTTGGAAGTTGGGGCTTTGTGATATAGTTTTGTTTGAGTTTCGTAGTTTTGATTGTGAGTTAATTTTGGCTTCATCATTGTGGTTCTCTAGTCATGTCAAAAAAATCTCATCGAGTTCTATCTAATTTTTGTGTTTGTGTATTTCCTCTCGTTCACTGTGGTTGTTTCAGTTGAGTTGCTTAATATGTCTTTCATCAATGTCCTGTGTACACACCTTCTTCATGGACTAATGCACATTTGAATCCTTAATGGGAATAGTGGACCATGAGTAATATCAGATCATATAAAGTATATAGAAACATTGCTCAATTTTGGCTTCTGTGGTAGTTATGTTTCCATGATAAAGGAGGACTTTGGAGAGTAATCTATATTGCCCAATATCACGTTCATGATGGATCAGAATGGGGTAATATAGATCATATAAAGCCTATAGAAACATTGCTCAATTTTGGCTGCCGTGGTAGTTATGTTTCAATGATGAAGGAGGATTTTGGACAGTAATCTATACTGCCCAATATCTTGTTCATGAGGGATCAGAATGGGGTGATATTATGCTTGATAGTTTTGTCTCTCAAGATTTTTTCTATCCCACCTTGCCCCATGGGATGAGTCATGCGTCATATATGGGACATAGAGTCCTATTGAGATATTTTATTCCATCTAAAATTGAGCAACCATATGTGGGGTTGATGTTATGCAGAAATGATTATCAGTGTCTATGTTTTTGTCCTATCCCACCTCCTCCCATGGAGTGAGTTATGCCTCATATGGGACTTACATTCCAAGAGATGCTTCATTCCATTTCAAACAATCAAATTTGAATAAATTAGTTGCATGGATAACTGATCTCTCCATTATCCTGCATAAAACGAGCACTTGAGTACTACATAACAATCATAGTTGTACTTCACGACATTGGCTAATGGACCAAGCTTGATGAGTTATCATTCAATGGTTGTCTTTAACATGTGAAAAGATTTTTCCATATAATGCTGCTGAAGTATGAGGTTCACCTACCTTTTTGCCCAATGTATATTTTGTGGTACTCTGTTCTTATGTGTAATTCAGTTTGTTTGCCTTACCATTTTGTTTGGTCTTTTTTTTTTTGGTATAATAGCATATTTTCTGTGTACTTCATAGATAATTCAAGGACTAAGTTCTTACTGGCAAAATTAATGATCAAGACCCTTTTCACTTTGAAATGATCGGATAATGAACTCAGGCCCTGTTTGGTTGCATTTTCTGAGGAGAGGCTTTGTAGCCTAATCCCCAGAATGGGGGGGATTAGCAAAGGCATGTGAGGGCTGGCTTTTGTAGTCCAGCCCGTTGGACTAGATCTTGCTTGATGATTTATCCCATTAATCCTCTCTCACTCAACCCCCCAAAAAAAGTGCTATTCCAATCCCTATACAGTTCCTACCTCTAACCAATCAACCAACTTCACTATTATCCCTCTTCTATAGTTCAATCCTAATCCCAATTCCAATCCCCTCCTCACTTCCAATCTCATCCACCCATAACATGTACAATCAAACAAGGCCTCAGTTTTCTGCCATTTATGAGGATTTTTAGATATTCAGTCCACCAGAACAAATTCGCTGAGGCTTTTTATGGTTGTGGTGTGCTCTTTTCTTTTCTTTTTTGGGGAGGAAGGTGTTGTCCTGATGCTTCTTCTTGTGTTCTCAGTACTGAGAGTCAACTTCTGGAGTGCAGCCTCTCCTTGCTTGTCAATTGTTTTATATTATTCTGATACTTCCTGTTTGTGTTCTATCCTTTATGACGCGGCTGAGATGTGGTTGATATCTACTTTTTGGTGCTGTTTAGACTTATCATCTTGGGCAAAGGGCTTGCTTTTAATGCAGCGTAATTCTGTCTAGTTTTATGGAAACTCTGTCTAAGGATTTGATCTGACCATTTTCAGGGGGGAAAGAGCACATTAGAAAACTGCCAAGTTTTACAGGTTTCGCTTTTATTTCCTTGTATGCCTATTGCATGTGTGGTATCTGGTTTTAACGTGCTTCTTCATATGGTTTTAACGTGCTTCTTCATATGGTTTTAACGTGCTTCTTCATATGACTCTTCTTCCTTCAATTCCTCTAGTGTACAATACTCTGTTGTAGTTGCCGAAAAGTGGGTATTTTTTCACCTCTTTTTTTTATGTGGAAGAAATGTTACCCATATGATCTGAAGTCTGCTTAATTGAAGTGGCAACAGCCGGCCAAGTTCATTCTGATGCTTTTATATTAGCTTAAACGGTTGGTCTACCCTCCTTGAAGCCCTCTACCTCAGACAATCTTCCTGTTCCACATAACTTAGGAGTCACAGAAAAGCACAAACAGCCAACATATATTTCGATTGATGGTAGATAGTTGTGAAACAGTGAAAGATATGATGTGTTGACTAATACATTCTACTGCTTGTGCAAGTATCATTCCCACACCATTTGTATATAAACCAGAATGAGACGATAGTAAGTGGTCTCTCTCACCATGTCATCCATAGCAAACTGACTTTCAAGCCTCAATAGTAATTTTTACAAGTTTTCTGATACATACTCGACCAGCAAAATGAACCTCCAAAGGTAGCATAGTTGGGTGTTCTTGCCTCCATCCATCATGGACCCAACCGGTTTTGCCGTCCACACCTCATTAAATAACTTCTCACCAGAGAAAAAATCAGGACATACGATGGCCTTCCTCTAAAACTCCCTAGGATGTTGTTTGCTGTTGGAAAATAGGAGGGATTCACATATACCTCTTAGGCATTATTCGAACCCTGTAACATTGGTTGCTTGATTACAAGCCTCTCGTATACTTGTAAACCACCCGTCTAATATAGAGACTACTACAGCCTCTATGTTCTTCCACACTCTAAGATCTTGGGCTCTTAATGGTAAGCCCTTTGGGAGATAACCTTTGAGAATAGATGCACTCATGCACCCACACTAGAGCAAATCCCTAACTTTTTCGAGATATAGGCACACTATATAAAACTTCTCCTTAACCTCTTCTTGCTTTTGTGCGTCCTACCCAATGCTGACAAGAGAGCTTTATATAGCTCTTTTTGTCATTCCTGCAAACATGTATATAAAGACACATGGGTTGGCTAGATGGCAAGTGCAAGACAGGAGTTTGGGAGGGCTGGGGAGTTAAAGCCACATGGGGATGAGTCATATCTCACATTTGCAAATCTGTTCTTGTGGTGGAGACAGTATATAGTACAAAGATTCCTGTACATGAAAATAGTACCCCTGAAGAGATTTGAAGAACTACATTTCCTTGTGGATCTAGTTTTTACGTTATCATTGCATTCTACATATCACTGACGATGGGCTAATAATCATCCATAATACGAAGAGTGAGTACGCAGCCCTTATAGAATTTCTTTTTTACCTCTGTAGTTTCTTCTACCCTCTGCAATCCGCATTGCACTCAGATGTTGATAATGGAAAATCCTAGACGTTAAATGCCAATAATTACATCTATTTTGAACGTATATGATTTTTGCTATCATCCAAAGAGATGCGCGATGACAGCTTCATGTCAGTTGCTTTTGAATTGAGTAAACATGAACAATCCTAAAGTAGTCTCTTCTCTTGTTTGTCATCGCTAACATCCCTGAATGTAAAATGCACAATCAATTAAAGCAATGGTACATGGACTTGGGTACAAGTGTCTATTGAGTGTATGTGTCGAAGTGTCAAACTCTTCTAGTTTGTATGTCAGGAAGCCACAACATGGCTAGATTTCAGATTTCTGAAAGCTGTTCATATTTAGTGTAAGATGACATTTACAAACTAAAATAGAAGTCTTCTGCATAGTTGATATTAAACACGATTACATAAAGATGCATGTTAGGAACAAGTCCAACTAGGAATACAGACACATCCCATACCTGATACCTGTACCTAGCTGTTGAATGTACAACATAGATACTTCGATTTCACATGAAATTGTCATTAGTGTTGACTGGGGGATTGGTGCAGTTTTCTAAGAGAGGATTCTAGTATACCAAAGTACAATCTGATGTGGCTCTTTTTGGGTGAGTGTGGATGTCGCCCAATAAGTGTCTGTCTATTCATTAGTTCTGTAGAAAAATTCACTCTTGGTAATTTAGTTAGCGAGGGAAAGATGCTTTTGACTTGGTGTTACATATTGTGCTGTCTTCATTAAGGAATTTGCTTATAGTCTGTGAGTTAATATATACCTTTACATAATTTAAGCAACTTTTTCTGGTTCAGAGACTTAAAAGTCTGATTTTTGTTTGAAGGGTTAGCCTGGTTTCAGGAGCAGTATTCCTTAATCTCAGTTAGTCTGTTTTGGAAGGAGGGAATCAGCCAGTTCTGAAGTCAAATAGATGTCTATAAATATGTATTAGCCTATGTCACTCATACCCGTTCTCTTTCCTTGCTTTCTAGCCAACCTCTAAAGTTCTTTGACATCAACTAGGGCCCTCGATATGCCTCCTATGTGCTTCCCACCCTCCTCCACCTTAGGAATCCAAATCCGTTACCTTATGGCTTTCAGAAAGTTTTTTCTCTGCACATTCCTTTGAGAATTTTTGGGTATTATATGTTTGAAGCTTTTTTCTTTAATTCTTTGTAAGTTACATACATTCTGCGTGTAGAGAGAGAGAGAGAGAGAGAGAGAGAGAGAGAGAGAGAGACGCGCGCGCGCACACACAGATTAAAAAACTCTTTTTGCCAGGACAGTCCTCGTGTTACCTCTTTTGAATTCTATTACTCTTCTTATAAGTGATATAACCTAAATGAAAGTGTAATTTATGCTACCTGGATGATATTTCTGATGAACTATTTCATATATCTACTGCAAATATTAACTGAGAGAGGATAGGCATTTTCTGTATGTAAGTTTGTATTGGAGATTTATGCTATTCATCTAGTTCAAGGGGTGATTAACAGAAGCCATTCATGATGAAAGGGTAATCACATAACATAAAGTAGATTTTTTTTTTTTTGGAAGATAACATAAACTAGATTTTATCATTTCTTTTTATGGAGGTTTTCTACATTCAACCTACTCCTTTTCTCCTAGAGTTTCCCCTTTCAATAGTGTCTATTACTTATCTTGATAAGTACTTTTCATAATATACTGAAATCTTAAATAGTAAACGAAAGAGATCCATTCAAAACCCCATTATGAATCGGAAATTTACAATGGTGGTTTCTAATCTCAGGATGTGTTAGTTTCACTTTTCATTTTCTTTATTTTTTGTCGTGGAATCAGTTCATGTGAAAAGAAAGTAGAAATAATGAGGACGAAGGAGACAAGTAGGAGAGAGTCTGAAATGAAGTACTGGATAGCCGATTGATACCTTGATGTTTATTGTTGAATGCGTGGAAGGATATAAATAATGTTGACAATTCCCAAATTCAAGACTACCTTTCGATTAGAGTTGATTTTGTGATTGATCGTATTAGAAATTTCCCTTGGAAAGAAATGTCCCTTTGAAATCTCAACATTTGAAATCTCCCTTGAAAAGAAATGTCCCTTGGAAATCTCAACATTTGTGCCCCAATTTTCAGTTACTTGCATTGGATATAATTTTTGCTGTGTATGTCAAGAAGATAGGACATTCTGTATTTTCTATCCCCTTGCCAAGGCCGTGGTACAATTTTTACAAGCATATCTTCTACTGTCCTAGTGACCTGTTTAATTTCTAATAGCGATCTGATGTGAATGATCTTGTGTAAAGTGCCTAAATTTTTACTGCTAGATTACTTATAAAGATGGCTGTTTTATTTTCCCGTTGGCCTACTCTTGCTGCAGGCAACTGTTAATCGATCAAAGGGGAACCGCACTGAGATCTCGAGATCAGATCTTATTCAGAAAAGTTCCTATTGCAGGGTTTCAGGTAGTTACGGACGTCAAAAATCCAATGACCTTATGAAAGTGATCTACCGGATATATCAGTTGATGACGAGGTCAGGATATTTTTTTGCAGGTCGTGACATGGATCTTCTTGAACTGTCAGCTTATGGCAATGTGCGCCGAGGACAAGATTCTGGAGGATGCAGGATTCAGTGAAAAGCAACAAGGTAGAAGTTGTAAAATTTAGGTAGAGAATTTAAAAGTCGTTCTTTGAAATCCGTCGACCGTTTAAAGGTAACTCCCTCTAGCCGCGATTGTTTTGTACCCTAAAAGCAAACTATCAGCTTCTGCTGATGCTTATCAGATTATTTACTCGTCAAATCACCGTGGAGTCGTGGACTATATATCTAATTACACTGGAATTCAACCATCATCTTCTAGTAGTTCTCTCTCTCTCTCTCTCTCTCTCTCTCTCTCTCTCTCTCTCTCTCTGGTTAAACACTCTCCAAAGGGACTGAAAATTTAAATTTGTTTTTCTTTTTTGCGTTTTTCAAACCTTATTTTGGCTCTATTGTTATTGTTCTAAGTACTTCGACGAGTTAGCAAATAGCGACGACTGAAACTACCCTAATTATTGTTGTTGGTGTGATGGTGAAACGTAAATGCTCTTTCCTGGGAAGATATGTACACAACGTTCGACCACAATACTCACATAGGTGTCACATGTGGGTCTTACCCCCATGTAAGAGTGTTGCGAGGGCCGGCCTAGGCCTCGGCCATCCAAAAAAATTTAAATTTTAGCGGCACTCAAATATTATTTGTTAATTAGTATATATATTATTTGTTCGTTTTATAACACAAATGTCTTTACTAGCTCAGTGGTAAGTTGATTTTAGTTCACGTGGAGTGTCTGAGTTCGAGTCTTATGGTCACCTTTTTCTTTTGAAATGTTTTTTCTTCAAAAATAATGCTATTGTAACTGCTAGGTTTCAAAACCAAGGTATTCAAGCCAACCACTTTAGCCATTGGTTACAAAGCAATTAACATTCATTATAAAGTCTAAAGTAGTAATATAAAGAAATATTTATATCATTGTTGTTTAATTCTAAAAATACGTAGGGTACCATCTCACAATTTAGTATTGAGCATTCAAATTCCTTGGGCCGGCCTTGAGTGTTGGGACTGTTGTGGTTGAATGCTGTGTATGTTATGGGAAATGATAAAATGAAAATACTTTTGCTTTTGTTTTTGTTTTTATTACTAATTTCTTACTATAAATCTTTTGGTCGTGCTTGTCAAAGGCATTGACTTTTGGATCTCAATTGGATAATCCCTTTGGCCTACTTTTCACATGCTTAAGGTTTTTTTTAGCATCAATAAAACAAAATACAACAAATAAAAAAGAAAGTCGGTCAGCGCTGATGTCTGAACGAGTACTTCACTCACGGAGGTGGATGGGTCATGGGTGGAGCTTTAGTTCTACTACCACATGGAAATTGGAAGTTCCTTGCATCTTTTTCATTAGTAGTGCTTTGTTTTCCCTCAGGAAGGTTATTGGGTTACGTCCGCACACTTCTTCTCTCTATGTGCTTTTTTCAATTTCCATCCAAAGACATTGTTTTCTTTTGCGAAGTGGGAGGTTGACGCGGATCAAAAATAAAGTGGGAGGTTGACTTGGGAGTCCCAAAAAGTGAGGGATGCAAGTGCATTGAAACTTTATGCGAAAAGTAGAATTTTCTTTAATTAATGACCACACACACACACATATATA
Source organism: Rhododendron kiyosumense (assembly GCA_019656275.1). NCBI lineage: Eukaryota > Viridiplantae > Streptophyta > Magnoliopsida > Ericales > Ericaceae > Rhododendron > Rhododendron kiyosumense. The sequence goes on along the minus strand of BPLS01000221.1, from coordinate 68,289 downwards.
TGTCCAACATAAGTGACCACACCATGAAATTCATCATAACGTTAGAAGAAATAAGAATCAAGACGTCCAAGTTTAGGATGATGCTATGGTGTTCCCGGTCATTTTGGGGACACCGTAATTTTTGGCATAACAAAACCATTATGAGCATAACTAAAACCCATTACAAGCATAACCGAATCCAAATAAGGTATAATCAAGGAATATCCAAAAAACCAACCAAGGCATAATCAAACCCAACAAAAGCATAACAAACAATGTTATGCCTTGCTATGGTTCTGTTATGCTCATAATGGTTTTGGTTATGTTCATAATAGGTTTTGGTTATACTCATAATGGTTTTGTTATGCTAAAAGTTACGGTGTCCCCAAAATGACCGGGGACACTGAAGTCATTCCCCCAAGTTTATACCCACCCTGGCATAATTAGTGACTGAAGAAATGTATTAGACTTTTCCTAAGCCTAATCTTTCATTCAAAACTTTAAGATAATCGTACAACACGGATGCACTAATCCATTAATTAATGATATGTCTAGAATTTTTTTTAAAGAAAGAAAAGAAAATTGATTTTGGTGCTCCACTTTCGTACGCAGACGCTTCACTCTGTACATAAAGTTACCAAAATTAGCATCCAAAGAAAAAGAGAGAGGGTAAAAAATATATTTTCTGTTTTTTTGCTTTAGTTTGGTCTAGCACTAATAAAAAGACTTGTTTTTTCGTCTAGTGTACACACCCCCGTACCTTATGTACCCGTATGACCAAATCAATGAAAGTCATAACTAAACCATTGAAGGGTGTAACCAATCCATTGAAAGACATAACCAAAACCATTAAAAGACATAACAGGTGAAGGAAGTGTTTTGTTACGTCTTTCAATAGTCTGGTTACACCTTCCAATGGTTTGGTTATGCCCCTCAATAGTTTAGTTACGACTCTCAATGATTTGGTTATAAGGGTGCATATAGTACATAGTGTGTATCGTAGCATTTCCCATGATGTTCCCTTTAAGCTTGATGATGCTATGGTGTCCCCGGTCATTTTGGGGACACCGTAATTTTTGGCATAACAGAACCCTTACAAGCATAACAAAAATCATTACAAGTATAATAGAACCATAACATGGCATGACCAAGGCATAACCAAAAACCAATCAAGGCATAACAAAAAATCAACCAAGGCATAACCAACCAAGTTATGCCTTGTTATGGTTTTGGTTATGCTTATAATGGTTTTGGTTATGCTTGTAATGAATTTGATTATACTTATAATGGTTTTGTTATGCCAAAAGTTACGGTGTCTCTAAAATGACCGGAGACACCGAAGTTATTCCCTTTAAGCTTTGCCAGACAAACGTTTATGCTTGGAGTTTAAGGGGGCAGAATGCAGATGTTAGTTTTTTTCATAACAAGCTTCGGGTGGCGATACTCTATAGTCTATATATATTTTAAATTTTTTGAATAATGGTAGTATAGCATAGGGGTTTTTATTTAGTTCTAAAAGTAATTCAATTATTAGAATAGTGCTAAAATTAATAGTAAAATTTTCAAAATTACCATTTTTTTATCGGTAAAGAAAATTCCATTAATCCCAAAGATTTTAAAATTGCCATGTTATGGAGTTCGTTCCCTTTCCTTTTCCCTATAAAATAGGAAAAAACTGATACCAACATGCATGGCCTACCACATTTTCATTAGGAATTGGATAAGAAATTAAAGAATTATTCACTTTATATGTTTCAACAAACAGATGAAAACAATCAAATAAGTAGAGGTAAAGAGAAGGGGGAGTTGCACTTGCACATATCACCCATACTTTAGAATAATATAAATAATAAGAATTATATATGATAATAATAATTTGTTTTATTACTTACCGGAAAATAATATTTGTCTCTCCTTTTGTCCCATATTCTCTCTTTTCTCGGACAGTTCGCTTTGCATGGGAAATTGCTTAGAGGTTTATTTAATTTAGAATTAATCTTAAGAGATTCTCAGGATTTGAAAAAACATCGAGTTCCAGTTCTTAGATCGTTAAATTATTTTACGCTCTATGTTGATAAATGATTAGGTCAAATTTTTTTACATTATATCGTTCGTTTCGATGAAAGAAATTAAAAAAATTTAAAAACATAAATAAACTTGAAAAAAAAATTATATAATATGACGAAAATACTCAAGAAGACTAACTTTTAGGGAAAGGCTGTCATGTTGGGTCTTTCCGTTGTCTTATACTTCCTCCGTCCCATTTTCATTATTCATTTTTGAATTGCGTGTCATTTTTTAATTGCTTATATTTTTCAATCTATAATTTTTTTTTATAAATTTGAAAACTTTATATTGTAGAACTAATCAAAATCTATCAAACAAGATTCATATTGCATACTTTTCAAGATCTACACTAAAAGATATAAACTTTGTCTTATGGTATAAAAGAGACATACAAAATAATGGACAATGAAAATGGGACGGAGGGAGTACGATTTTTTCCAACATCTATATTATAAAATAGAACGGTTTTCTTTAAAAATGTATAGGCATACAAACAAGGTAGCATCTATAGCCGTTCAATCGTACTTTCTGATAAGGTTATAGCTGTCAAATTGAATGAATAAATATACACCCCTTCCTTATTCAATTGATTTCTCTAAACTTGATTTCCTCACTTATTTGCTTTTAAGTTGATTCCTTTTAGGTTGATTTTCCTACAATAAAAAAGAAACAATCATTTTTGGATTCATACGTCAAAAAGAAACAACCATTTTTATAAGAATACACACAATTCTTCTACGTGTTTCTTCGGGAAATAAAAAACTAAACTATTTTGAGTGTTTTTTTTTTAATAATATTGATGAGTGAAGGAGTTGGGTACTATGTTGATTTTTTTTCTTCGCCTTTTTGCATTAAAGAGGTTAGAGGGATATTCAAGAATAATTTTTTGCCCATCGATTTGGAGTCGTGCCTTCAGGCACGGGCATGCGCTAGTTAGTTAATATTTATATAGAGAATAAATTCTATCTACTGTCAGTGTAAAACCTCATTTTTCCACCACCGTCCATTCTGGGCCTCACTGAGCGTTTATTGTTGTAATCTGAACCGTTCATATTTTAAGACCCGTAATCTAGTATTACCATGCAAAAAATCAATTTGTTCGGAAGTAAATAGATATATCAAAATTTGAATTTTGGTTTATAAAATGGACGATTTTATTTTGTCAATAATAATAAAGATAAACTGTCCATTTTACAAAACAAAATTCAATTTTTGATACTCCTATCGATGTTCAATCATGTTCATTTTTTGCGTGGATACATTATTATGTGAGGTCTACAAGATGAAAAGTTCAGATTAACAATTAACACGCGGTAGGATCAAAAATGGTGGCAGTGGAAAAGTGGAAAAAACCCCATTTTTTCACCGCCTGTGGGAAGAATTTATTCTCATTTATATATACTTTTTTGACTCTCCTCGTCAAGACATCGAACGATGTGATGTAAATTTGACCCAAATCTAGTTAAAAAATAATAAAACAACAAAAAAAATTCGACACAAAATCTGCAGCTAGATTTTCCTTTGATGTTTTTTTTTTTTTGAACGGCCCTTTGATGTTGAGTACTGCCGGGAGTTCGGTTTCGCCAAACTTGAAAACACTCAAGTCTACCCTCCAGTTTTCATCTAAAACCAATTGAGTTGTCCCCATTTGGTCGAATCTAATCTTATACGTTGAATCTAAGACTATTTTAACTGTTAAGTAAGTCTAAATTACAAGCAAATAAGTTCAAGTGTAGAATGAAAAAGAAGAAGAAGAAGAAGCAGCAGCAGCAGCTAAGTTAGGAATTAGGATTGGGTTGGGTGAAATTAATTACTAGACGGATGCTATTTCTTGCTGTTTGGTCAACCTCTTTTTAGTTTCAAAAATTCTAACAGCAGAGACGATTCGCAGAGAAAAACGCGTTTGGCCCTATTTCGGGTCCCGAAAAAATCTCGAAAAATATTCATAAATTATTGAATATTATTTTATGGGGCCCTGTAAAAAATCATCTACCGCGGATATCGGTAAGTATTACTTTTGGATTCGTAAGGGCGAACTATCTCTGCAAATTGTCTCTGCGGAATAGCAAAGCTCTTTTAGTTTTGGTCAATTTTTTTAGAATTTTTTGAAGAGTATATAATATATAATATACTTGAAAAAAATGGCTTGTTGGGTTATTTTCGATTTTATTCAAAAAAAATTGGATGTCGATTATAATTATATACCTTTTAGATTTCTCTGGTTATGACAAAATAATAATCCTCAAAAAGTTAACAAAAACCTAATAAATGGGAAAAAAATTGAATAAAAATAAAAAATAAGTCATTTGACTTATAATGCCAAACTAGGCCATAGATCGATATCAAAATAAGCTCAACAAAGAATTTCGTGTTTTTTTACTCATGTTTGCTTTTGAGTAGTATTTCCTCTGTCCCTTTTTAAGTGTTCACTATAATTTTGTGTGCCATTTTCAATTATTTATATCTCTCAATGTATATTGTTAAAAATATACAACATAGATCTTTCTTTTTTTTTTCAGATGGTATATATCAGGTAGGGGTTTAGCGAGGTATTAATGTGTTAGTCAAAGAGGGCTTAGAGGCTACTCATAGCCCTGAAACCCCAAACCTACTCCCCGTGAGACTTAAATCTTGGTCATCACTAGGAGAGAGGAGAACAAACCACCTATGCTAGCGTGGTGTTCACATAGATCTTGTTTAATAGATCTTAATTATTTCTATAAGACAATAATTTTAAAAACATAAATTATATTATACGTCAAGAGATATAAACTATTGAAAATAGCACTCAAAACCGTAGTGAACATTTAAATAGGGGCGAAGGGAGCATAATTTTTACTTTTGAGACTATGTTCATCGAGACAAATGACTATTTTAAAAAAGATTTAATGCGAATACTACATAAATTCCAAAATATAAAAAATATATATATTTGGTTTGAGTTTTGATAGAAATTTTTTAGAGACTAATTTTAAAGTAATAAATAAAAAGAGATAAATAAAAAAATTTATTAGAGATTTTGACTTGAATTTTGAGACCCAAAATGAAAGGATCCAAACTCTTACATCATGCATACTATCCGGTTCTAGTCACATCCTATGATTTGACAAATGGCATAGTGGCCTTTACGAAAGGGTAAGAGGAAAAAGGAGGAAAAAGGAGGAAAAAAAGAGAAAGAAAGCAAAAGCAAGACAAGAGTGCCAAACAGCATTTATGGCACTTGTGTGGATTTCGGTCCATTTAACAACCTCCAATTTGCTCGTGGAATTGTGGTTTGCATTTGCTGGGAACACAAAATATCTTTTCGGTTCTGTGTTGTCCTAATCAAGCCATGTTTTTGTTTTGTTTTGTTTTGTTGTGGGTTTTGATCGATTGAGTTGATTTTTCTCTCGGCTAATTAAAAATTTATTCTAAAACTGTTTCGGAATGGATCTCAAATGCCGGTCTATGGGCTGTCGGTGTATAAACCGTAGGTTCCTAATTCCTATAGATGGGTTCAGTTGATCGTAACAATAAGACTGTTAACACATAAATTTTATAAACACATCTTGCATAGATCAATGAGTGGGCCTACTATGGATTCCACAAAAATAATCCGAATCATTCATTAAATGTAAAATATTTTTTCAAGAGCCTCTGCAAAAAATCAAAGTAATCCAATACCTATAGGTGCTTGATCCAACCATCTAACTCTTCATTATTTTGAAATCTTAATGAAAAATTAGATGATTGGATCGAGTACTTATATGTATCGGATTGAGCTGATTTTTCACAGAATCTCTTGAAAAAATATTTTACATTTAATGAAAGGCTTGGATCGTTTGTATGGAACTCGTAGTGGACCCTACATACTAATCTGTGTAGGATCTGTTTTTAAAATGTCTGTGTAGGTAGTTGATTGCCCTCATTCCTAATCTGTGGCTATTCGGTATGGAAAAGCGCATGGTGATGATCAATAAACATCCTGAGATTATCACCATTTCTTTTACATTCTATGACAATTATGTATATGATGCGTTCATATTTGCTATGGTGCTAGGACGCTACGGGGAAGAATTAATTCCTTGCCTTAGATCTACTTGTAACTAAAGGAGAGGGAAGGCGAAAACGTGAGTGTTGAACCTAAGACCCAACTCACGTAATTCACATTTATAAGAAGAGGACGAGGCGTGAGCGTTAAAGCTTTTTTTAAACAGATCCTGAACTACTAAAATTTGCGAAAGTAAAGATCGCATGTTTGTAACCCATGACCTTATGAGCTAATAATAGTTTTAAAAACCACACATAAACAAACAACCACTTACACAGCCTCACTCACATCACATATGAGGTTCACATACACTACACACTTTCAATGTGTATGGAGCCAAATGTGATGTGAGTGATTTTGTGCAAGTGTTTACGTGTTTGTGTGTGATTGTAGCAAATCTAGCTAGTATTTCATAGGGCAGCAAAGAGTGTGTTGACTAATAGTCAACTAATGAAACCCCTGATAGCTTTGAAAAACAGTGGGACAAATAGGAACTTCATTTGTACTTCTAAATCGTGTTCACAATTTGTAAAATAGTAATAAGTCATTGTTGACAAAAAAGAATTGAGGGAGAGAGAGGGAGAGAAAGATTTATACAAGCTTTCCATTATCTTGTCCAAGTTGCTAGTTGGAAAGAGAAAGTTGGGTGGCCTTTTGTGGAGGAGAAAATCTTTTTTATCGAGATTGTTTACAGCACTCATTCGTGATTGTTCAAAAATATTTTGGACGTCAAGATGATAATAAAATTTTTTTTAGGAAGAATTAATTGCGACTGGTCATAATTGAAAACGAATCTCAGTTATTGATTGTGCGAACAGACGGCTGAGATTGCGCCGAAACCTTTGTAAAAGATTCCTCTTTGTGGAGTCCCCCTTTATCGGTGCATAAATGGCCTCACAGAAATTCAAAAAGTTGTTGGATTTGCCACCATATCCACACAACAAGTCCAGCCTTGACAGTTGACCCTGCCCCCTCTTCTTGGATTTTTTCTTTTCTTCATTCCCCTCTTCTTGGATTAATATGTCTCTAATATTATATTATAATTGTGTACAAGATATCTTTATAATGTTTTGTATGTTGGTCATAGGTTGCATATTACACATGCATGGACTTCAATTTGGACCTTTCCACAGAATAATCTCCATTTTTTCTATTTTTGCAGTTATTTGGAATATCATTTGAGTATTAAGAGCCTGTTTGATCCATCTGACTAATAATAAAGAATATATCAGCTAACCATAGTAATCTCAAAATATTGTAATCTTCTGTTCTACTGGATTTTTGGTCCAACAAATACATACAATCCATAGTAATCGTAACAAGTCTGACAACTTAAAATATTGTAAATCTTCTGTTTTGTAGGATTTTTGGTCCAATATATATATAATCCTAGCACCGATTTTTATTTCAGTGGCGGAATTTGTACTCCAATGCCGGAAATGAATACTTTGTTTGGATTAGAGTTTGAAATTTTTTTTGAAAAATAGTAGGGGTAATAAGTGGAGAGAGATAGAGAGAGAAATGTTGAAAGTAGGGAGAATCTAAGGGGAATTTTTTGAAAAATTCTTTTTAAATTGTGAAAAGGACAAAGCAGAAATAAGGTCTAATTTGGCAAAACAGGCAGGCCCTTAAATGGAAACACACATCCTCAGTAGATCGAAGAAATTCCCTTCTTATTCAAAACCACCAAGGAAAATGGAGAAAGAACCATTTTCATATTGAGCCTAACAGTTAGTAGTACATAATTTAACACATTTGGTATTCTGTTACACCTTAAAACCAAACAAAATCTCAGAAGATAGAAGAAGTGTATTCTTATTCAAACCACCAAGGAAGATAGTTAGATAGGATGATGAGCCATTATCCAGATGTGCAATGCTACAGATACAACTTTAAAATACAACTTCAGATTCTACTAAGTCTGGAGCCACTACTAAGTCTGGAGCCACTAAATGCACATGGGTCCACATACATCGAACGGCTCTAGACACAGTTGTGTTCAGAGTTTTGTTCCTAGACTTTTTGTATCCGGATTGGAATTCACAGTTACATTATCCAAAACAGCTGGGATTTTGGTACATTTACAGCACTCCCACTTTTTCCTAATGTCAGGCATTCCTGTACATATATCCACAGCAACTGAGCAACTGACACTACTAACCAAATTGGGAAAACAAGGTACTTCTTCTAAATGTCACAAGAAAGGAATTCTCATTCCCTGTTACCTTCTCTGAAATGAGTCCCCCCATCAAGTCTCTGAATCAACATCTATCTTGGAGGATGATTGGAGTTCCAATCACTCTCCGACAAACTCGATACTCCCGCTTAGCTACTCTCTTGGAAGCTGAGGGATCTAGAGAATGCTGCAGGATTAGCCCGAAGCGCTTGAGGGGTTTCGGGTGTAAGATTCTTTTTCTCACCCTTTGGTTGGAAACCCTTGAAAAGGCTTCCTCTGCTGGCGGAATCATCATCGTTCCTGATCCCAAGCGTCGCCCAAATAGAACTCCTCACCGCCTCATCAGGGTCATCGATCCTCAATGTTTTTGGAATCAAAACAGATCTCTCTGAATTCCTCTGTTGTTCGGCCTCTTTTCCCTCTGGGTTGCTTGGTTTGAGCAATTCCCCATCTCTCGTATGTTTCCCAAGCTGTGAATTTGGTAGAGGGAACCAAGGAACAGTCCAAGCGCCCGGTACATTACAGTTCCAGTAGGGGGGAGGAGGGTAGAACGGCATAGGAAATCCAGATGGGGAAAAGGCCGGAACAGGAATCGTGGAATTCCAAGGATAAGGAAAGGGAATTCCGGGGAGGCATGGAATTTGTGGGGAAAATCCGTTTAAATTCCTCATTTTTGGCTCTTGAATAAACCCATTTCTCGCCCCTTCTGCCACTGAATTTGATGTCGTGACAGAAGATCCACTAGAGCAATCATCAACAATTTCTCCCCCGTTAGAACCCTTCTTCTCTGCAAGCTTTAAGACGGAAGCGATGGATTCACAAACAGGCGTTTCCGGTCCAAAAGAGAGAACCATTCCATTAGTTTTGAAGTTAGGGTGGTTGATTCCATTTGTAGGATCGATTCGAATTCCATGTAATACCTCAGGAATGGTGACATGGCGAAAATGTGAGGCGGAGTTCTTGTTCTTGCGACGACCAGCACCTACTGGAACATTCCTCATGGTTCCACCGGCGGTCCAGTATCTCTGGCAGTTCTTGCAGAAGTGGCGAGGCTGATTGATGTTGTAGTTGTTGTAATAACAGAACTTGGTTTCCATGCTATTACAACGGGGGCAAGGAACAATTTTGTCAGGTTTCTTGAGGGGTTTCTGTTGTGGGTTGTTTGGGTCACTTTGGTCATTTTCACCCTTGGGAGCTTTTGCGATCGCATTCTCTTCATCAATAGAAGGTGTTTTAGGGTTATCATGCTCAGACTCCGGCAATGGTTCTTGGTTTGTGTCACCTTGTTGTTTGCACTCAATGGGGTTCCCTTCAAACAAATCCTGCAAATTTGAACATAATTTCTTTAAGTTAAAAATCGTTTGAACAATATCAAGAAAGCTAGAGAGGGAACCCATTAGGTTCTAACTATTTCCAAAGACTCTTACTGTACAAGGAAATTACGACAAACAAACTAATCAAGAAAGCTAGAGAGGGATCTAAAAGTCTGCGTTCTTTTAAACTTAGGCTTAAACTTATAAGCTTGCAACTTATTTCGATTTTTTTTTAAATTTTTTTTAACTTTTATTTTAGCTCTTCGACGTAATTTTAGAGGTTAATTGTTGTCTTGACGAGACAAATTGGAAAGGTATAAAAATAATTGAAATAATTGAAATAAAACGAACACTAAAACTCCAAAACACGGCTATTTGATACTATTTTCATTTTTAGTGAATTTTTTTTTGCTTTTGGTCATAATTTGACCAAAATTTTGTACTTTTTAGACTCATCCCGTCGAGACAGATAATTAATTAAAAAAATGACATGAATCTAACAAAAATTCAGAAAAGACGAATAAAACACACAAAACGAAAAAGTAAGTTAAGTTGGGAAGAACTCTTGAGGGTAAAAGAAAATATATTCCTGTTGGAGAAATGGTCAAAAGAATAGCCGACTCTTACAGATTGCATATGTTCTTCAGGCAATCTGCTTAAAAAACACATCCAGTAAAACAACAAAATGCCAAACAAGTGCTTAGCTGACAGTTCCAAAGAAAGAATTTTCCAGAAAGAAAAAAGTTCGAGTAGAATATATTCAGTCATAAATAAAGAAGCAGGACATTTGAAAATAGGAGTATTAAATTATTCCAAGATAAAGATAATTCCAGAAGTTAAACTTTATTGGCAAAAAGGGGAAAAAAATTAAAGGAATCTGATCTATCTCCGGTCCTTAATTTGGACTAGACGGGATAGCCGAATCTGGATCGTGAATTGTTACAATCAACTCTTATCATTAAGATCAGGGTCTTTTAGCAAATCCAAACCATTGATTCATTATATCTTTGTACTATTGTCTAGATTTGAACAGTCCCGTCCAGCCAGGAAAACCAAAAAACAAAAACTAAAGAGAAAATGGGTTGTTCAGCGTCTTCAAGGGGAAACCACCACTGTAGTATCGGAAACAAGGCAAAAGGCCAAAAAAAGTAAGATCGACCCCATTACATTACTCCTTTTAGCAATCTGGAGAATGGGTTGTTCTCAAAATTCACACACAATTGTCTCTATCAACAACGGATATAGTATATATATACAGATGGATGGATGGATGCATGCATGGAAACAAACCTTGTCATCAGCTGCCACTTCTTTTCCCTCTTCATGATGACTCTGTTGTTCTTCTTCATTCCCTGTTGTGCTCATCACTACTTTCTTGTCTCCCAGACAAGCGCTCTTCGCCGAACTACGATGATCACCGCAAGACTTGCCATCTTCAGCCCCGGAAAGACCACCGGAGTCCTCGCCGGAGACCGTCGGATTCCAGCCGTTCTCCGGCAGCGCAATCTTCTTCCCAAACAGCTTGATCGCCGTGTCCTTCATGTTTTTCCTTCCAATTTTCCCCTCCCCTACTAATTCGAGGAAAGAAAGCTCTAGTTTGAACCACTTTTCTTCCTTTGGGTCTGGATTTCCTCTCTGTCTCTCTCTCTAAATCTTTATCTCTCTCGTGGTAGTGGTAGTGGTAGTGGTAGTGGTCGTGGGCTGCTGGGTATATGAGTTTGTGAAGGAAGGGTGAGGGAAGGAAGTCTTTGCTGGCATGGTCGCGGTTTACGATTTGGATTTGTTTAAAGTGATCGTCGAGGTGTGGGGTGCCACGTCATGGGAGAGTGATTTCTCAGCCACATGTTTTTGTGGAGTTGAGAGATCTTCTTCCCCCACAGACGACAGTGGATTCTTTTTGGTGTTGCACAAAAAGTTGATACACTCAGATCTCTTTTTTTTAATTTTTGTTTGGTTTCTACTGTATAGTTCTTGGGTGTACCCAACACCTCTGTAATCCGAACGGTACTTGTAAAGGCTGTAGTCGTGGCAGAAAAGTACTGGATGGTACAACTACTCTACTGTAGTAGATAGAGTTGTACTTTGAAGACCACTGTTTTTTTTAATCGGACTTTAATGGTGTGCATCCTTCAGTTTTGCTATGACTCCACACACACACAGACAGAAAGTCTAAGCTCACAACATATATTCACCGCCCATGTTGACCGTACGCGTATGGAGCTTGCTCCAAATTTCACATAAAATACAAATTAAATAATCATAAATTTTTAATTAATTTTTATGTGGTCTTATAAAAAAATCAATTACAACGAATACCGGTAAGTATTTTTTTCCTGAATTCATAGATCTACGAATCCATAAAAAGTACTTATCGATATCCGTTGAAACTAATTTTTTAAAAAACCCCATTAAAAACTATTTTAAAATTTATGAATATATATATATTTTATTTTTTATTGGACCTACTCGTGCTGTAGACATGTGTAGTTGACTGTAGTGCATTGACAAGTGAATTAATGTAGCATAGTTGACATACAAATGAGTACATACCTCACTTATATATTGCTTTGGAACCTATCTAAAAAAAATAACGGAAGCCACTTATTTTGTTTAAACAGTTTATTTTAAAATTTTGTGAAACATTAACTCAATTGAACATTAATAATATGGGCACGGGATATTTACCCGCTTTATATTTCTCATGTTCTTTTCGGTTCCTTCTGTTTCATCAATCAAATCCAAAAAAGAGCCCAACTATACGTACAAATGGCTTGTGTACAAGCACAAATTGAGCACACACGCTTTTAAGGGACCCGTTTTGTGGTTCCATACAAAAATGAGTTCTGTTTATGAATTTTAGAATTTTTTTTCATGTCGATAACTGTAAATACTTAACTCAATTTTTGTATTTTTCATTCAAATTTCAAGACCATAAATTCTAAATGAAAAGTTGGACAGTTGAATCAACCATTTAAAGTTAGTCAATGGAGCTATATTTTTTCCAAAAATTCTACAAAAACCGACCAAGAGAGGCCCAATTTTGCACCAACCGCCATTCAAGGCCCACTCCGGATCCCGCACGAATGATCCAATCCATTTAATAATTTAAAAAATAAAATGAGTACTAGGCTCGCGAAAAATCAGCTCATCGGATATTTGTAAGTGCTCGATCAAAGCTTCTCATTTTTCATCCAATCTTTCCATTTTTCCGATTTTTAAAAAATAAGAAGATTGGATCAAGAACCTACACACATCGGATTGAACTGATTTTTCAAGAACTCACTTATTATTTTTTTTAAAATTATTGAACAGCTCGAATTATCCGTGCGGAATCTGGAAAGGGTTCGTACGACAGTCGGTACAAAATCGGGCCAACCATGATTGGTGGCTGTAGCACGATTCTAATTTTTTAGGGCTTCCTGAAATAATATTTCAAATGTATAAACGAATTAGTTTATTTTTGTGGGACCGATGTGAGCTCCATAAATCCATCTCTGCACAAGCCATCTATATGCGTAGTCGAACTTCTTTTAATCATTCTACAACCATACACTCTTATACGAATACCTACACATGGGGACCGACACAAGTTGGACCTTTAATGTGTGTGTGAGACCCACAATGACGGTGAGTGTGTGTAATCTGTTTATGTGAAAATGTATGATTGTAAGAGTTTCTTCGGTTTACTATTGCGACTTCTTTAATTGTGACAAGAAACTGAGGCCCCGTTTCCGAAATCTTCTTAAAAAATAAGTACTTATTTTGTCACTTTTCATTCAAAAATACGAAGGGCCATTCCACAAAACCCAAACAAAAAGTTCTTTTCACATTTTCAAGCTCAAAAATAATATAAATGAAAAAAAAATTCAATTTTTTTTGCACTGTATTAAAGATCTCAATGAGATTTATCAAACAAGATTCATAGTGATAGGAAAATTATTTGCGTAAACACATGATTTTTGAATTTGAAGTTGCCTTATACAAAAAATAAGACTGTTGCTATGATAATGGGCGCCGGTGGAGGGAAATCGTACCGGCCGCCGCACCGGGCCGCCTCCGGCCACCGGACGGCCGATCTGAGCCGTCCAAAAATTCTAAAAAAAAAAAATCGAGGGGGCCAACGTGGGAATCAACGGCATCCGAGGTGTGTAGGGTACTTGATCCGAGCACCCCTTTTCCATGTATATATGATCACACGGAAAAGGGGTGCTTGGATCAAGCACTCTACGCACCTCGGATGCCGTTGATTCTCGTGCTAGCCCCCTCGGTTTTTTTTTTATAGAATTTTTTGACGGCTCAGATCGGCCGTCCGGTGGCCGGAGGAGGCCCGGCGCGGCCGTTGGTACGATTTCCCTCCTGGCACCCATTGATACCTATATAAATTCTACCAAAATAATTACCACCCTCATTATTTTCTGGAACAACCCTTCTTATTCAACAAAAAATAAGTTCTTAACTCGTTTCTAGAACGGGCTCTGACTTTGACTAAATTAATTTTTCTTAATTGCATTCGGTATTCGATTCTAACCACTTTCGCATTAGCTTTTCGACAAAATTTTGTTAATAATTCGTCTCGATAAGGGAATTAGAAAATTTATTAAAATATATATCAAAATTGTAAAGGTTTATATAAGGGGACTCTAAAGAACTAAATAACAGTGAAAAACTGTTTTTTTTTTTAGTACGACTTTTGGTCATATTTTTTACTTTTTAGATTCCATTTTTCAAAATCAACGATTAATTAATCCAGAAATTTTAACCCAAATCTATAGATAAAAATTAATTAAGAGAAAACAATAACAAAAAAAAGAATGGACCTATATAACGTGTCAAAGACTTAATCAATGCTAACAATAAAAGTTGCAAAACTAGCACCAAAAAATTATCATAGATATTTAATTAACCTATGCAATTACAAACCTATAATCGTACATTCAGTATGGTCCATGTACATATATATATTTCAAAAGTAAACGACATAATCGAATGTTCCATTATGTTCTTTCATAAGGTAAAATGAATGCATTTATAATGGAATTTAGATGGGCTAGGGTTAGATTTTAAAAGATATGTTGGGCAGGCAAACGAATATAATATTGCAAATTTTACAAACCTGTAATAAGAAAATAAATATATTTCATATATGGACATAATGATCGTTCGAACTCATTCCGCCCCTCCGTCCGTCCTTAAGAAAAACTCTCTTAGTTTTTTAATAACATGCGAATCTCCAATTTTTTTTGAAACCCACCACATAACTTATATATATTAAGTCAGAGTACAAGAGTGATACAGAGTAGTTTTTTACACAACGAGGAACAACTCTTCCTTTCTGATTCTGAGACAAAGCTGATAATAAAAAATCGGGAGCAACATTTTATAAAACAAAATCAACCTTAGAAACTGTTGTATGCTTGGCTAACAAATCAACTACCTCGTTAGCCTTGCGATAGCAAAAAGTGACCTGCACCGAATGCGATTCTACAATTCCTCCAACGGGTTTTCGTAGATGAAACTGCTAGAGGTGTTAATACAAAACTAGAAATTTGGAGGGAAGCATTAGAGTCAAAGGGTTTTCGGATAAGTAGGAGTAAAACGGAGTATATAGTGTGCAAGTTTAGTGGTACCAGTAGTGCGCTTGAAGAAAGTGTGACGATCCAAGACCAGGAGATACCAAAGAGTGATCATTTTAGATATTTGGGCTCAATTATTAGTAGCAATGGAGAGATTGCGGATGATGTGTCCCATAGGATCCAAGTGGGGTGGCTCAAGTGGAGAAGCGCTACTGGCGTACTATGTGATAAGAGGGTACCCACAAAATTGAAGGGAAAATTTTATGGAACGGCCATAAGACCAGCGATGCTTTATGGGACAGAATGTTGGCCTATTAAGAAACAACATGTGAGCAAAATTAGTGTAGCGGAAATGAGAATGCTGAGGTGGATGTGTGGTAAGACTAGACGAGATAGGATTAGAAATGAAACAATTCGTGAAATGGTAGGTGTAGCACCTATAGAGGAGAAGTTGAGGGAAAATAGGCTAAGGTGGTTTGGGCATATCTACCGTAGACCAGAAGATGCAGTAGTTAAGAGAGTGGATAGGATAGCTCTAGGTAGCAATGTTACCGGGAGGAATAGACCTAAATTGACATTAGATACTGTAGTGCGCAAAGATATGAGTCTAATAGGTCTATGTGAACAAGTGGCTCTTGACAGAGCTCAATGGAGGAAACGGATTCATGTAGCCAACCCTAAGTGATTGGGACATAAGGCTCGGTTTGGTTTGGTTTGGTTTATAGTTTAACAATCAAATTCAAATACAAATACAATATTCTCAAATACTACCATTTTCTTAACTTACCTGATCAACATTCTGGGCTCTTGTTTGACACGTATGTGATCAGCGGACGACACGTATGTAAACCACATACCGAAATTAGGTTCATTTTTACACGTCATCGAGACACAAAGCAGTTCTATTATTCTTTATTTTTTATTTTGTTTCCGAAGGGCAACAAAAAGAACCATTTCCTCAAACGATCATTCTAGAGACTTAACACTTGTCTTGCTATTATCCCTTTTTTTTTTTTTTTTTAATTTAGTAGTTTTTTAGTGAGTATTATTGTCCACGTACGCAAGCAGAAGAGATAAAAAGTGAACCCCCCAAAAGCATATCTTTCGGTGTAAAAGTCACGCTGACTTAGCACATGTATATAATTTATTTTAATTATAATTAATCAAAGATCCTAAAGTTGATGGGTTTTTTCAAAAAAGAAAAAAGAAAAGAAGTTGTTAATTTACCAGTCTATTTCGAAAGGGACATCATATTTATCAATGTATTTAATTAGAAAACAGTGGAAGAACTAAAAAGGCAACACAGGGAGAGCAGCCTTACAGTCATGGAGATAACTTTTGCATTTTACCTTGTCAGATACTCCCTCCCACTTTCTCTCTTTTACAATTTTTCAAATCAAAAAATCAACTCTTTCGGTGCATTATTTTTCAAATTTTTTCGCATCGTATTAAAGATCTTGATTAGAACTTTAATTTGGTGCGAAAAAATTCAAAAAATTATACACAGAAATAGTTGATTTTTTTATTTGAAAAACGGCACGGCTTTTTATGGTGGACTGTCAATTTGGAACGGAGGGAGTACTTATTAGAACAATGTTTAGAATATATTTGAGATGTACTTATGTCTTATACATTGCACATGATTTGTCTTGAGGTACTTGAAGCATCTATAATTTATTGAAGCTTGACTATGATCGATTTGATATAAAACGACAAAGGTAATAGCAAAAGAATAGAACATAAAATAAGGACAATAACAACACAATATATGTTAAATATAGTTCTTTCAGAACTATCAGAAACACAATTGATCAGCAGGATCAATCAGATACTTTTTTATTCTTCTGTTTTATTGCAATTTCCCTTCTGTAGTTTATAGGGATGAAATATCAAACGTATAATTAATACGCTACTGTTACAACTGCGTTTGTTATTCATAAACTTAATTTGCTGAAGAATTGATGGCTTCAATCATTATGAATCTTTTGTCATCCATCAGTTTCACAACACTCCCCCTTGGATGACAAAATATTAAATGTATGCCTCGTTAAAACCTTGCCAAGGAAAACCCAATGGGAACAACCTCTGGCGAAGGAAAAAGAGTACACACAGTATATAATTTTCAAGTTATTGACTCCCTCTCAACAGTGTATGATAAATCTTTGAGTCAACACATTCCGATATTGGCTACCAGCTTCTTGAACGTTGTAGTTGGTAATGCCTTAGTGAATAAGTCTGCCAGATTGTCGCTGGAACGTATTTACTGAACATCAATATCACCATTTTTCTGGAGGTCATGAGTGTAAAGAATTTTGGCGATATGGGCTTAGTCCTGTCTCCTTTAATATAACCACATTTGATTTGTGTGATACATGCAGTATTATCTTCATACAAAATTATTGGACAATCCTTGATTGAAGATAATCCGCATTTCTCCCGAATGTGTTGAATCATTGATCTCAGCCAAACACATTCACGACTTGTTTCATGAATTGCGATGATTTCAGAGTGATTAGAAGAAGTAGCAGTCAACGTTTGCTTCACAGAATGCCATGAAATGGCAGCACCGCCGCACGTAAACACATATCCTGTTTGTGATTGGGCTTTATGTGGATCCGATAAATAACCAACATCTGCATATCCAATTAATTGTGACGTCGATCCTTTTGAATAAAATAAGCCCAAGTCAACCGTTCCTCGGAGGTAACGGAAAATGTGTTTAATTCCTTTCCAATGCCGCTGAGTTGGAGCAGAACTGTATCGAGCCAACAAATTGACTGAGAACACTATATCTGGTCGTGTACAATTTGCCAAATACAAAAGTGCTCCAATTGCACTCATATATGGTATTGCGGGACCAAGAATATCTTCTCCCTCTTCAAGAGGACGAAAAGGATCCTTGTTAACATCAAGTGATCGAACTACCATGGGAGTACTCAATGGATGCGCTTTATCCATGTAAAATTGCTTCAGGACTTTTTCCGTGTATGCCGACTGATGTACTAGGATACCATTTGGCAAATGTTCGATCTGCAGGCCGAGACAAAATTTCGTATTGCCAAGATCTTTCATTTCAAACTCTCTTTTTAAATATTCTGTTGTTTTCACAAGCTCGTCTGGAGTTCCTACGAGATTTAAGTCATCGACATAAACCGCAATAATCGCAAATTCAGAGTTTGATTTCTTAGTAAAAATACACGGACAAATTAGATCATTTTCATATCCCTCCTTTAGCAAATAATCACTAAGTCGTTTGTACCACATACGACCAAACTGTTTCAACCCATATAGTGATTTTTGCAGCTTAAGAGAATAAACACTTCGGGGTTTTGAATTGCATGCTTCGGGCATAACATATCCTTCGAGGACTTTCATGTATATGTCAGCATCCAGTGATCCATAT
Organism: Rhododendron kiyosumense; assembly: GCA_019656275.1. Classification (NCBI taxonomy): domain Eukaryota; kingdom Viridiplantae; phylum Streptophyta; class Magnoliopsida; order Ericales; family Ericaceae; genus Rhododendron; species Rhododendron kiyosumense. The sequence goes on along the minus strand of BPLS01000221.1, from coordinate 49,748 downwards.
AAATATGCTGTCACTACGTCCATTAGACGCATATCTAGACATTCTGTGACTACTAAGCTAATCAAAAATCTGAATGTGATACCATCCATTACAGAAGAATATGTCTCCTCATAATCAATTCCAGGTCTCTGCGAGAAACCTTGTGCAACAAATCGTGCTTTGTATCGCACAACTTCATTCTTCTCATTGCGCTTTCGCACAAACACCCACTTATATCCTACAGGCTGTATCCCTTCAGGGGTTTGGACAACAGGTCCAAATACTTCCCTTTTTGCAAGAGAATTTAGTTCTGCTTGAATTGCTCCTTTCCACATTGGCCAATCAATCCTATGTCGACATTCCTCGACAGTTTGTGGTTCACTTTCTTCATTACTTCCAGTAGTGTTCTCATTACTTTTGGTAATGTTAAGAGTAACTTTAAACGAAAATACGTTGTCGACAACTGTTTTGTTTCTATCCAATATTTCTCTCGTATTCATATAGTGTATTGAGATCTCATTATTTGCAGATACCTGTTCCTCTTCAGGAAACACCTCTTCAGGAGACTTCTCTTCAGGAGATTCAAACTTACGAGAAAATATTGGTAGATTCATTCTTTCATTTGCTTGTCCTGTAGGTTTAGCTTCTTCAGAAGTGCTTGCATTTGTTAGCTTGGTCTCTTCGAGAGTACCAGCTACTTCTGGGGCATCAATTTCTTTGCCTTGGATTTTCCTCTTCCGGGGAAATTTATCTTTTGCACCAACTGGTCTCCCACGCTTTTGGCATGTCTTAGATTCATCAGCTGTTGTACAAGTAGTCTGTCCTACAGGAACTTCAATCCGTGCAGGAATGTTAGCAGTTGGTATATGGGACTTAGTTATCCTTTTTATGTCGGTGAATGCATCTAGTAACCGATTTGCAATATTTTGCAAATGAATGATCCTTTGAACTTCTAGTTCACATTGATTAGTACGAGGATCAAGATGAGATAACGTGGAAGCATTCCAGATAATTTCTCGTTGAGCTTCTGGTTGCAACTTATCTCCCCCTAACGGTGGGAATACTGATTCATCAAAATGACAATTCTCAAATCGTGCCTTAAAAATATCACCTGTTAAGGATTCAAGGTATCTAATGATAGAAGGAGAGTCAAAACCAACATATATACCAAGTCTACGTTGATGACCCATTTTAGTGCGTTAGGGAGGTGTAATAGGCACATACACAGCACAACCAAAAACCCTTAAGTGAGAGATATTCGGTTGTTGACCAAGTACAAGTTGTGTAGGTGAATATTTGTGATATGCAGTTGGTCTAACACGAATTAGAGATGCAGCATGTAGGATAGCATGTCCCCAAGTAGAAACTGGTAATTTTGTTTTCATAAGCAATGGTCGAGCAATCAACTGAAGTCTTTTAATAAAAGATTCAGCTAAACCATTCTGGGTATGAGTGTGTGCAACATGATGCTCAACATCTATACCAATTGACATGCAATAGTCATTAAATGTTTGAGATGTGAATTCTCCAGCATTGTCAAGACGAATTGTTTTGATTGGGTAGTCTAAAAACTGTGCTCGCAATCTAATTATTTGGGCTAGTAATTTAGCAAATGCAATATTTCGTGTAGACAATAAACAAGTATGTGACCATCTGGTTGAGGCATCAACTAGAATCATGAAATAGCGAAATGGTCCAGATGGTGGGTGTATCGGGCCACAAATATCCCTTTGAATTCTTTGAAAAAGGATGGGAATTCGACAATCACTTTTGAGAGGGATGGTCTAATTATCAATTTTCCCTGTGAACAAGCAGTACAGGGATAATTACTAAGCAAAAGAATCTTCTGGTTTTTCAACGGATGCCCATGCGAATTTTCAATAATACGACTCATCATTATTGAACCTGGATGGCTAAGGCGATCATGCCATAGCATGAAAAGTTTTGGGTTAGTACACTTCTGGTGCATAACAGCATACGATTGAATTGTTCTAATTGTCGTATAATATAACTCAGAAGAGAATGCATAAAGTTTTTCCAGTACTAGCTTCTGGCCAAATACGTAAGAAGTGATACACAAATACTCTTCTTTACCGTCGTTAATGGTTTCAATATGGTAACCATTACGACGTATATCTTTGAAACTTAATAGATTTCTTCTTGATCTAGTAGAGTACAAAGCATTATCAATACTTAGATTTGTTCCATTTGTTAACACAATATTTGCTCTCCCAGAGCCTTCAATTAGGTTTGCAGAACCTGATATTATATTGACATTTGTTTGTACCTTTGTCAATTGTTTGAAATATTTGTTATCTCGGAGAATAGTATGTGTTGTACCACTGTCTACTAAACAAATATCTTCACCAGTTATCTTTGTATTTGATAATGCCCGATTAGTATCCATGCCCCTATTATATGTAAAACATAATTTCAAAAGTTTCATGATAAATAATCAAAAACACTTAAAAATATTATTATAGAATAAATGCATTTTTAATACATCATAAGATGATTGAGACATAACCGTAGTATGTCTTTATTTTTGGTATAAGTAGAAATACAAGATATGCTAAGCACACAATCAATCATTCTTGTGACCATTCAGAATAATCACCTCCATCACCAAAGAAATCATCTTTGGTTCCACTAGGTCCTGTCAGGTATTCAGAAATGTCGAAAGACGGAATGTCAATGGGTTCAAAAGGGTCAACAGATTGGTTCTGACCAATTTGATCAATAAAGTTTGTTTCAATTTCTTTTCCTTTTTTCTTGAGCGATGCTTGGTAAAGCTCAATCAAATGCTTTGGCGTACGACAGGTACGTGACCAATGACCCTTCCCACCACACATGTAGCAAGAATCCTCAGAATTCTTAGAGGGTTTGTTCAGCATCCTCTTGCCCTTTTCTTTAGACACTTCCGACCTATTCCACTTCTGGAGATACTCCGGCTTCTTGCCTGATTTCTGAATAGATCCTCCACGGACTTGGTGGTTGTGGCTACCCCGACCACGTCTATGTCCACGACCACGACCACGACCACGACCTTGTCCATTACTCAAAAAAGAGATTCTATTCGCTTCAGGGACTGGTAGAGCACCAGTTGGACGAGACTCATGATTTCTCAGTAATAGCTCATTGTTTTGTTCAGCGACCAGAAGACAAGAGATTAAATCTGAGTATTTTTCAAACCCACGCTCTCTGTATTGCTGCTGTAGGAGCAAATTGTTGGCGTGAAAGGTGGAAAAAGTCTTTTCCAACATATCTTTTTCAGTAATCTGTTCTCCACACAATTTCAAAATTGAAACTATCTTGAACAGATTAGAGTTATACTCACTAACAGATTTATAATCTTGCAGTTGTAGATTCAACCAACGATAACGAGCATTTGGTAGGATTACAGCCTTCTGGTGCCCACACCTTTCCTTCAAATTATTCCACAAACTTAGTGGGTCTTTCACTGTAAGGTATTCAGACTTCAGGTCCTCGTGGAGATGGTGCCGAATGAAGATCATGGCTTTCGCACGATCCTTCGGGGATGCATCGTTATCATCGGTAATTGTGTTGCCAAGTTTCATAGCATCGAGATGGATTTCCACATATCCATGACAAATAATTCCTTCCAAAAATGTTTAGTACAGCGAAATCCAATTTTGTGTAGTTCGACATCGTCTATAAAATTAGAAATATTAATTTAGATGGATGTTGAAATAAAAGACAATCAAGTAAATGGTACAAGTTTAACTAACTAGGGAAAATGTCAGGCAATAATAAAATGCACAAAGCATAATGTGACTTTCACTAATTTGCAAATGAAAGGATTTCTAGCCTCCAACATCCGTAAGTTAACATATGCAAAGAGCAATATAAAAACATGTAGATGTTAATTTATTGCAGATAAAGAATGAGATATTAAATGCACATCCTCTCCTTAAGAAATTCATTTCGTAGTATAAGTATTATATGTGCTTATAAATAAGTACTTCGCGTACTCTTGTTTTCGATAGTAAATACTTCAGGTATTTATTGTTGTCAAAATTCAATTGACTTCAGGAATTTATTAATAGCAAGAATACTTTGAATATTCATTAGGGAACTACTTTTGGTAGAACATTTTTTCTTTGTTAATAATAATTTACTTGTAATTTAAATATCTATGTATGCATGTAATAGACAAACATAAACAGTGGTAAATATGAATGTGAAATGTAACCCATTACCTTCTCAGTCGGGTAGAGATTCGTGCTGATAACGTGATATAAAACGACGAAGGTAATAGCAAAAGAATAGAACATAAAATAAGGACAATAACAACACAATATATCTTAAATATAGTTCTTTCAGAACTATCAGAAACACAATTGATCAGCAGGATCAATCAGATACTTTTTGATTCTTCTGTTTTATTGCAATTTCCCTTCTGTAGTTTATAGGGATGAAATATCAAACGTATAATTAATACGCTACTGTTACAACTGCGTTTGTTATTCGTAAACTTAATTTGCTGAAGAATTGATGGCTTCAATCATTAGGAATCTTGTCATCCATCAGTTTCACAACACGATTTACTTAATTTTGGAGGAATCGTTCTTGTTTTCGTATGGTTCTTTACACCATTAAGCTCATACATGCATCAAGGGATCGGAATTAGGATCCCCTATACATATTATTGGCGGGAAACAAATACGAATAATTTCATAATACTCATAACGGATAAAAAGGTTTTATATATTAATAATACTCATAACAACATAACATAACTTCCAAAATACATTAACCGAAATCAACTATATATGCCGAAGGATATGCATGCCATCTAAAAGGCTTTAATTTAAGGATACAAAATGAGATTTAGTACTATAACAATATAATCTACTTTTGATGACACTAGGAGTTCGCCGTCATGCTCGCATGAGGATTTTGTGCCCGTTGTTTGTTTTTTTCAGATAAATGAATTTACGGAGACAAGCAATCGGCCAACGTGAGAACTCAATCTATAGCATGTTACATGTACGACTAAGAGTCTAAATGCTTGCAATATTTCGGAAAATTTGATTCATACCATACCTTTGTGTAATGTTGTTTACTCAAGAATGAACCAAGCAAAAGTTCAATACATATGGTTTTAGTAACCTGTAAGTATATCCCTTTTCGATGAGCATCAACAAATCGACATGTGTGTGTTCCCCAAAAAATAAATGGAATGGGGAGAATTTAATGATTTTCCCATCAAGAATTAACTAATCAAATGGAAGGGTATACATCTTATAATTGTTTTGCATAGGTCAACCAGTGAAGTCAAAATCAATGCACGAATATGATTTGGCAAATTTTAAGTCAACAACCTCATCGTATTTGGAATTGGAGTTGAACCATACAAAGCGCTAAAGGAGAGAAAATTAGTTTCTCTCTTATCTCTCTTTCCTTTGCCATCAGACTACCAAACATTCCAATCTGTCAAAGAACCAAGGAAAAAGAAATAGATCAACTTGAATCATCGAAGTAATCAATAGCGGATCAAAATAATAATAATAATAATAATCAATATATTTAAGTTTTTTTGGGAAAAAAATCAATTTGTTTAAGCAACATAAAGAAAGACCCACAAAAGATAGTATCAATTTTAACAAATAAAAAATAACCTCTGCCACAAAACAAACCAATTCATAGAGCCTCTCTAATCTGCTTTATTTTTTCTTTGGCTAAGAAACCTATGATGACGTTAGATAGAAACATTCAACCAAAACATCCAATTTCCAAAATTAACTTGACCAAATATTGTTGTCTATATCTCAATTCCCTATCTTGGTTTCAATTTCATTGTGTCCTCAGTAGCTCCAATCCTTGGCATCCGCCTAAGTAGGTACCTTATCACCATTGTATGACATTGGTATATAAGACTTGTGTCAACAGATAACCAAGGGCCCTTTTCAAAAAAAGAAAAAAAAAAAAAAAAACCAAGGGCATAGAAGATGAATAATTAATAAGAAAACCAACATACAATCAACCATTTACACAGAAGCAATAAACAGATTCCAAAATTAAAGGCCACGAAATGATAACTAAGCAAGCTCACCCAGCTATGCAAATCTCGATGCGTAAGTGTGAAGGACAACTTTAACATCTAACAAAAGTGTATTTTCCAACCAAACACACCTGATACTCATATTTCAATAGCACCTAAAACTTACATATACTAAATACAAATCTATCGCAATAGTTTACCCTAGGCCCCTATTGAGGGGCTACAAAGCATGACCAGCAAATGACTTAAATTTACTATGCTATTTTGTACAGACTTGCCAAAACCGAATACTTAAAACAAAGTTAATTCCCTAATTTATTTAAAGCATCATGCAAAGAATATAAACAAAGTACCCCCTAGCTTTTCCTTCTATAAATTTCTGCACAAATCCATGACTTAAACATAGTCTAAATACGGAAGTGAAAGACCACTAGATCTGAGCAAAGAAAGCAAATATGCTACACTGATTTAAATTAATACCTTCCAACAATAGCTAGATCACTCATTCCTTGGCACCTCTGATGGTTCTGGGCTCTGATTTCTGCGAATTTGTGGCTCCAATGAGCTTCTTCACATATTTTTTCATCACTCATTCAAACCTGTAAAAGTAAAAACATCAAATTTGGCTAAATCTGAAGTTGTTATAAAAGGAAATGGTAGTCAAAGTAATTATATTTTAATCATAGCAACAACAGGCTACAACAAAGGAAGTGGTATAGGCCATCGAAAACAAGTAATATCACTTGAGATTATGATGATGCTTTTGGAAAAAGTTCTTTTAATTTATTGCTATAATAGTCACCACAAGCTTCAAACCTTTTCACTCAAAATGTTGTACAACTTATGCAATGCTGAATAAGAAGAAAAAAAGAAAAATATTCAAGATTGAACTCAAAACAACATTAAATAACCAATACAGAAAAGAATTTTATTTTTCCAAATGGATTTAGGTCTTAAATAGCGCTAGTCATAGTCAAACTGGTTCCCCTATTTTTAATTGAAGGATAGGAACTAGAAAGAAGAGGTTCTCATTATCCGTTGCTTAATGGGCAAGAATTAATTTGTAGGTAATAGTGATGTATATGTTGTATGCCAAGCCGCCTGACTTGCATATGGTAAGTGTTCAATACTGTAACCCCCCGAGGCGAAGCTTTTTATAGGATTTTCTTGAAATTTGAATACTCCCAAGTAAGGAGGCACAAAATGAGAGCCAAACTTGCACACTCCTAAACTTGCTCAACGCTCCCACTCCAGATGTAGGCTAATAATGAACGTATTCACCATCCTTTCCCAATTAAAAAGAACATCCATCTATTCTGTAACTTATCTACCAAACGCAACAAAAAAGATTCGACAAAAAACGCAACCAAATGCAAATGCAACCAAAAAAAGTTGATTATAACTGACCAACATATTTACCATCAAAAGAGAGAAATTATTTAAATAAAAAACCTAATTATAACGTATTTCACAGGAACTACCTATCCAAATTACTTAACAGTGAATTCCGATAACAAAAGACAATCCTTTTCTTCTTCCATAAGTAAACAAATCATTCCTAAAACAAATAAACACACAAAATGAAATAAAACTACCTTTTTTATCCCGATTTAAAGTTGAAAGCGAGAGTGAAACTGCAATACTTGAAAGAAGAGTCAAATAACATGATAATGCTAATCATTCCAATGGATCGGAACGGGTAATGTCTGCAAATATAAAGAATTTACATTCCAACATTGCTTCATACCAATACACACAATCCCAGAAAGAAGTTCCATAAGATAAAATAAGAGCTATTTTCATATTTTCAAGGACCGAAGCACGTACGTAAGCCACAAGGTTAATCAATTAGTTACAACTTAGAAGCGACAAACCTTTCTTGCTTGTTTTTCCTTCATCTTTGCAACTCTAATGCTCTGAGTTGACAAATTAATTTTCTTCTCATGTGTTCAAGAGCTTAGAGCATGTACACCAATGAAAATGTAAAAATACTGATCAACAGTGCATTTTTTTCATTTTACCTATTCACATTTCTCTTAACACTATACTAATATTATCTATTTTATCTAACTCCAATTAAAATATATATTTTTCACTCATTTTTTTATTATCTTTATTGTTTAAAGAGAGGAGAAAGGAGGGAGAAGAGAGAGAAAGAAATAATAAAAAAAAGAAAGGAGTATGAATAGTGCATAGGTAAAAATAGAAAACAACTATTCACAAATGCATTTTAGCTCCTCTTTTAGCTCATTTGGTGTAGACTATTTTTTATGTTTCTCTTAGGTAAAATAGCAAAAAATGTATTTTTGCTCATCTAGTGTACTTGTTCATATAATAGAGCAACAATCATAAATATCATAATTGTATCCATAAGAAGAAAAGAAGAGGAATTTAACAATTTTCTAAAAGCAAGTTATGACAATGACCCAATGTGCTTTTTTAGGTCCAGCTATTAGCTTCATCTCCAAAAAAGTTTTACCAACTCTCGTTCAACATCACAAATTTTCAAATATTTTCTTGAATGTATCTGATCAGAAGTCTAACAAAAAAGTGAGCTAAATGTTACATATACTAAACTTCAACAATAGAGAATCGAAAAGGCAGGACTACTTCACCCACCGTTGTTCTAGACTTGTTGATTCAAGGGAAATGAATATGTCAAATTTCAGTTGATTACTCTGTTATGTCGCAAATGGAACCTACTTATTTTTTCCCCTATCAATAAGAGAATGTTTACTAGTGTTATGAAAAGTAAATCAAACTGAGCTATAGATCATATGAGAAAGTCGAACTATATAGACACATTGCCGATGGTCTGATTTACCAGTTGTCAATTGCTTTATCTTTTCTGAACTTTGATTTTGATGGGTTAAATTGAAATACTTATTCAAGCAACTTGGTTAGCTCAACAGGCCACCCTTGCATTTCTTTAAAGAATCGTGGGTGCTCATTTTATTGATTCACATGTGCATTAATTTGAGTGACATCTACATTAATCGGTACACAAAACAAAAAAACACTACCTTTTGTTGGGTGTTGTCCCGAATATGAAATTGCAGGACATCTCACAATAACTGTAAAAAGCGATAAAAAACAGCCAAATCATGAATTTATGGTTAGTGGCTCTGTGAGCATATCTTGGTAAGATAAGCACTACCCAAAAAGGCAAATAGATTTGTAAATTTCACCTTTCGTTCTAGAGAGAGGGTTTCAGACCTCTTAATGAGACCGTCGATAGGCCGAGACGTTCTATGAAAGAACAATGATTAAAAAAAGTAGGGAAAAATTGCATAGTGTAAATATAATAGTAGTTGAAACTTCGTAAAATCGAAAACCCCAAAAGTATATTAGGGATGGAGTACAAACTAGCAAAATCTTATTGATGGTTTAGGATTTTAACGAACATCAGTTAGGGTTTGAATCATCAAGAGACAACGTCTTATTAGTCGCGTAGCCGCAAACATGGTTACGGAGAGTGGCGACGACCAACAAGACGTCGTCGTCCTTGATGGCAGGAGAAGGCGAGAGTGGCAACGAGTCCTTGGAATCCATGCGCAAATCTCATAATTAGAGGACCGATCGGAGAGACTCCTTTGTGGAACTTCGGAAACCCTAGTTTTCAGTTCATGTGGAGATTGATAGTGTTTGCGCGTCGATTGGATTGGGAGAGAGGAAACGAAAGGGCAAAAGAGAAAGGAAGTCTTTCTCGCAACGTGGCCAAAGCTGGTCCACAAGGAAACGTTGGCATGACATAATCACAGGACATAATACGGAAAGACCAAATTACCCATCATCACAAACCTGGCCAGCTCCAATCTAGGGGCTTAATTGGAAAAATTGGGCAAACATGACAAAACCCTTTCAACGTTCCTTTATTAAAAATAAATAAATAAAAGGTTAGATATTTGTAGTACTAGTACATACATGGAAGTAGGCTTGAAGCTTAAGCCCAATCGTGTACAGAAGACCAATTCCTAAGGCCCAATATAGACCAAACCACTAAGAAAATGGATATTGCTTGTCTTTGGACAACTGCCGCATACATAAACCCCACTCTTAAAGCCCCTTTGGATGGGTGATTTGGTGAGAAAAAAAATTCCAGAGTTTCTCTCTATCACTCATTAAGATTGTATGGTAAGACATGGAAAGAAAAGTACCAAAATGAAAATTTTGGATTGGCCCCTTTCCTCTTTCTCACCAAATCTCTCTCAAGTGAGAAAACGCTCCCCAATTAAATTCTCATAATTTTTCACTATCTAATAGTAGCAGCTCTAACCCAATACTTCAATATTTTTATCCCTATATTTTAATTTGAGAGGATCAACATTATATATAGTTTATTTAAAATTTGACTTTGGAGCATTACTTTATTTGACCCAACTCCAACCTAACACTCAATCATTCTAAAAACTTACTCCATATCTCTACCATTCCACACTTTCCCCCCTAATTTCAAATTTAAATTTTCTAAAATTTTATTCGACATATTGATTTTTGGTCTTATATTATAGGTATTGTATATCTCTTTTGAATAATGCTAATTATATGAAACATATATATGCAAAAACATTTGATGAATAAAATATGATTAGTTAATTTGAATAGTGTATTGAAGCACATCCTCCATAATTTTTTCATACTCCATATGTGTACCTAATAATCTCCTCCTCCAACCCATCTCTATATCTCCAGTTTAGAGAACCAAAACTTTACGTTGGAGAATCAAGCCACTCCAACCCACCTCCATTTGGGGTCTCCAAAATAGAGACCCTCATTTGATTCTCCAAAAAATGGAGATCCATCTTCATTTATTAAAATGCATAGTTTGTATTATGTACAAGTTCAATGTATACAACATAGATATTGATAATATCTTTAAAATGTGAATAATGTTCGATATTTTTTACAAATACATTACTTTAATTAAAATTTTGGAGGGAAAATTGTATTTTGAAAAGGAATTAATGAAGGTGCATGTATTTAAAAAATGGAGATAAAAATGTATGAATAATTATATTCTCTGTACATACTTTTTCTAGAAAATGCAATATTTTGAGTCTCCAAAATAGAGAAATGGAGAGCAGCATCTCCAATGATTTGTCAAAGTTGTTACCATTTTTTCCCTCCATTTTGGTGCCTAAACTATGATATTGTGTTAAAAACAGACACACACCATATATATTTATGTGCAATTCTTATTTTAATTCTCAAGAAACAACTTTATTATTATTATTATTTTTTTGGCTCGGCAACAACTTTTTGTTTTTGGGTATGCTATGAAATTGGAAACAAATTGTTTGATTGATGTCTTGTATTATGCCAAGGGTTGAGGAGGCTCGTGAGGGAAAAAAGGGATCAGATCATCAACCAAGATAGAAGGAATCAAAGTGTATTTCACAAATTATAAGTAATAATTTTGAAGTTTTTTATTTGTACCTTTCTCTAGGTTGATTAAGATTTTAATATTTTGGTGGAAAAAATATATAAAGCGCCTCAATTTATATTTTGCTTCAGGCACCCAATAAGATAGAGTCGGCACTCTACTTTATTCTTGAGGAATATCGGAGATGTTCCATATCCTTTGGAAAAAAATCCAATGCGCCTTGGGATTGACAATATTGGACATCTCCAACACACAATGGCAAATGAGTTGCTAAGCGACTGAAAAACCTCTCCATGCCTTTTTTGTGAAACGCAACTCAACTGTAGCGTGCAACTGGCCTGTTTTCCGGGCTTGTGCATGGTTCATTTGGATGGTCCGATTTATTCACTTTGGAGAACTAAAAAATCAAATTCGTCAGATATTAATCGCTATCTTCTCGGAATATAGTTCTGTTTGATAAAAACAGATTAAAGTGGATTTCATCCAGTGCCACTTATCTATTTTTCTCAATAGAAATGTATTTCGAAAAGACATTAAACAATATCGGATGAACATAAATTTTTACAAGATTTGTGTTCTCAACGAATTCTACATAGTGAACGGTTTAGATCATTAAAACAAGACCCTGCACCACTGGAACTCCGGTGGTCTTCTTCCTCTTCTTCTCTTTTCCTCCTTTTTCTTTGCCCAGATTTCTTCTCCCTCTTTCTTCCTTTCCAGCACCTTCACTCACTCTCCCTCTCTCGGAAAAAACTTGAAACGTTGTTATAAACTTAACTTAAATCTAAAATTTTTGTCCAAATTTGAATTTTTTTTCGCATTTTTGTTAATTTTGCACCAAACTTTTGTGAGTTATTAATTCGTCTCGACGAGAGGAATCGGAAAGTAACTTTTTTTTTTTCTTTTACCCGAGTATTTTAAGAAATAACTATTTTTATTTTAGCGCAAAAAATGACTTTTTTTTTGCTAGAAAGTGGTTATTTCTTAAAATATTTTTGTAAAAGTAAAAAAAATTTTACTTTTCCAATTCTTTTCATTGAGACGAATCAATAACTCACAAAAGTTTGGCGCAAAATTAACAAATGCAAAAAAATTAAAATAAGGACAAAAGTCTCAAATTTAAATTAAGTTCATAAAAACAGCCTTAAAAGAGGAGGTCTCTTTCTCTGGGGAGAATGGGATTTGAACGTGGGGTTGGAATTTAGATAGATAGGATTGGGTGGAGTAATTGGAAGTGATGGGGGTGTGTGTAAGAGAGATGAGGGAATTGATGGGTGGAGTGTGGTAGTAAAATTGGTTAGGGTAGTTTTTTTTTTCAAAGGTTAGGATAGTATTATTGATAGGAAAAAGTAACCAATACATCAAAGGGGGCCATCGTTCTCATAAAATTGGTTAGGGTAGTTTACTAGCTAGTTTAGTTAGGATTTTAGATTAGGATTTCTGATTAAGGGTTTAGTCGTTACAAAGTCAATTACATCTAACTAAATAAATTATTTTAATCAATTAATAATTTTAGGAGTAATTTTATTCAAAAAAATTAGGCCAAAATTACGGTCATCACATACATAGGGTTTTTAATTTTTACAGTGTATTATTTTGTTCATCCGCATATGAAATTATGCATGATAAGAGCGGTTGACTTTTTGAAACACAATATTTTAATATTCGCGGTAAGAAATTAGCTCAATTATAAATCATTGAATACTGGACCAAATAATTCAATCGTTGGTCTCAATTCTTGACTGCAATTTGTAAAGAAGAGAAGCATCGTTAGATGCAAGCACTTAATAAGTTGGTAGTGATTTGGGTTTTCTTGCAGGAAAGGATCGAAAATTTAATTTCGCAAAAAATGAACTATTTTGACAAAATGACGTGGGGACAATGGTGACTTCATGCAAAGTCATGGATAATGTTCACTTACTTGTAATTTAGACTGAACAAAAATACCTCTTGTTTTTAAAGATTAACTATGGTTTCTCCAAAACGCCATGTATAATGAAGCAAAAGAAAGTAGTGAGAGTTGTTGCAAATAGATGGGTAGTCCAATAGTATGTACTCTCATATAGTATTTGATAGTAGTTTTTTTTTTTTTCAGCTCGGCACAACGAAAATGATTTTATTAAAATCGATAGGGTATATTGAACGAAAGATTAAAATAAAAGTTAAAAGAGCATCCAATTGGATGAGAAACAGAAAAATACTTAAAAAGAGTACATCTCAAATTCTAATTCTTCTGATTCCATCCAAAGCCCGTTTGAAGTCCTCCACTTGATAAAGCTTAATATCGAATTTTCGCTTTGATCCAAATGGCGACTCTTGTCTTCACCAAGTCACAAATTTCCATAACCTCTAGTTCAGAGTTGTTAAACACCTTATCATTTTTTGCCAACCAAATAGACCACATCACAGCATAAAGGCAAGCTTCCCAAATCGATTTCTCAAAGTTAGAGAAATTATTATCGAACTACCAATCAATAAGGCCAATGATTGAACCAGGGCTTACCCAAGAAATGTACCACCACTTTAGAATTACTGCCCACACCCTCCATGAAAATCTGCATTAAAGCTTCAAACTTCATTAATTATAACTAACAAAGCTAACTTTCGTTGAGGGAAAACAAAATAGTGAGAGTTGATTATTTATCTTCAAAAACGAGGTTTCATTGTTCTATTCCACTTGTATAATTTTCTTTCTGGACCATTTGTGAACCAAAAGAGAACTCCATATGTGATTTGCTTGCTTCAACTAAAATTTCCACCACCCTTCTCAGTTCTGCTTTCAGGCCTTTAATCTGTATCGGGGACTTTAATCAGGTGCTCTACCCCAGTGACAGGCTCAGCCCAACTCCGTCCAGCCTCCCGGGTTCCACAAGTTTTTCACAATTCCTCTTCAATTTAAGCTTGACCGAACTTCCTTCCACCGGCCCTCACTTCACCTGGACTAATAACCGTCAGGCTCAGCACTGCACCTTTGAACGCCTAGACCGTGGTTTTATTAACGGAGACTGGTCCTCTCTTGGCTTGGTTACTTCCATCACCAACCTACCCATCCATGGCTCTGATCATTCCCCAATCCTCTTGTACACAAGCCTCCCCGGGTCTATACGCCGCTGGCAATTTAAGTTTGAAAAATTTTGGACATCTTACGAGGGTTGTTCTGATATCGTCCAACAATCTTGGTCAACCACTTTCCAAGGATCCCCCTTTTTTAGACGGTTCAAAAACTTCGTCTAACTCGAAAGAACCTGATTGCGTGGGTTACAAATGGCATTGGTACTTTGGCTTCTCGTATCACCGACACTCGTGGTCAGCTCTTGGCATGTCAGCTTGCTCTCCCAAACCACCTCAATTTTGATCATGAAGCTGTGCTTCGGGCAACTCTAGAAGATCTACTTTCCAAGGAAGAAATCTATTGGTCCTAACGGTCCAAAACCCGTTTCCTTGCTCTAGGTGACAAAAACACAACATTTTTCCATCGTGCCAGTCGTATCCGCTCTCAAGGATCTCGCATTAAAGGGATCAACGATCCACACGGCGTTTGGATCGAAAATCCAGATGCCATCGCTGGAATTTTCATGGATTATTTTCAGGAACTCTTCTCCGAGCCTCAACCTGATCTTGTCAGGGACAACTGGGAGGGTTGGGCACACTTTGACAACCATCTCTCTGTTAACCACTTAGCCTGGCTTGATAAACCTTTCATGGCTGCTGAAGTCCAAACTGCTGTTTTCCAAATTGGTGGGACTAAAGCTCCGGGCCCTGACGGATTTTCTGGCTGCTTTTACCACCACCACTGGGAAACCATCGGTCCATCCATCTGTACAGCAGCTCTTTCTTTCTTGAACTCTGGGTATCTTTTAAAGGAAATTAACTACTCCCATATTGCCCTCATCCCGAAAGTTCCATCCCCGGCCGGCCCAGGTGATTACCGGCCTATTAGTCTTTGTAATGTGCTGTATAAAATCATCTCCAAAACCTTGGCCAACAGACTAAAGCACATTCTCCCATCTTACATTTCCCCCACCCAAAATGCTTTCGTTCATGGCCGGCAAATTTCTGACAGCTCCATTTTGGCTAGTGAATTCTCCAATCTAATTGCCAGGAGGAAAATGGGTCATAAGTATATGGCGGCCCTGAAACTTGATATGAGTAAGGCTTTCGATAGAGTTAGCTGGCAGTTTTTAAATTCTATCCTCAATAAAATGGGTTTCTCCGGCCATTGGCTTCGTATTCTCCACCAATGCTACTCCACTGTCTCGTTCTCTGTCCTGATAAATGGTTCCCCATCTCAACGCTTCCAACCGCAGCGTGGTTTAAGGCAAGGTGACCCCCTGTCCCCATATCTTTTCATCATTTACATGGAAGCGCTTTCTTCGGCTTTGAACCACTTGGACGCGTCCAAGCTGTGTAAGGGTCTTAAGCTCTCAGTCAATGGCCCTTCGCTATCCCACCTATTCTTTGCAGATGACTGTCTCATTTTCTTCCAACCAACACTTTTAAGCTGTGCCAAACTCCGGGACACCCTTATGCAGTTTGGCCTTTTCTCGGGACAAAGCATCAACAATAAAAAATCTTCTATCACTCTGAGCCCAAATATTCCCCAGGTTTTCTGTCGTCGTTTTCAAAGTTTTTTCCATATACCAGTTCACACGGCTCTGGCATCTTATTTGGGCCTCTCGCTCGGTATTTCGAAAAACAAATGAGGTTGCTTCCAATTCATCATTGATAAGACCCAACAGGCATTGGCAGGATGGAAGTCGACTCTCTCTCAAGCTGGCAAATTAACTCTCATTAAATCAGTCTTGTCTTCCCTACCAATCTACCTTTGCTCTTCTTTCAAAATCCCCCTTGCTATCTGTGACAAGCGGAATGCCATCTCTGCCGCTTTTTGGTGGAAAACCGATGATCGGAAACCTCTCTATTGGCTTTCTTGGGACAAATCTCTGCCTACAAATCCGAAGGAGGATTGGGTATCCGAGACTTCCGCCTAGCTCTATTGGCGAACCAAAGCTGGCGTATCCTTAATAATCCTTCCCTTTTAATATCCCAAATTCTTCTCCCAAAATACTGTTCCCAAACCCACCTCTTTAATATCAAGCCCCACCCTTCGTCATCTTGGGCATGGAAGAGTATTCTTTATGGTCGAGACTTAATCTCCAGCCACTTCTCCTGGATAGTGGGCAATGGTGAATCCATCAATTTGTACTCTGACCGGTGGATCCCATACTTCCCTAAGCCTCTGAGCCATGTTATTCCCTAAACTGGCTCAAGTTCCCTCACGGTCTCCAGTATCCTAAATACAGGCCCGTTAGGAATCACCTGGAACATTGCCAAAATCTGTGACATTTTCCCGGCAACTATTATCCCAAAGATTTTGGCAATTCAGCTACCTTCAGTACCATGTGAGGATCGACGAGTGTGGCCTCACACTCCCTCTGGTAATTATTCAGCTAAATCTGGTTACTGCGTTCTTTATGACCAAAATAAGGCTCTTTCCAAGAACCCAGGTAGCCAACCCCATCTGCACAAAGGAACTAACATATGGAAAGCTCTGTGGCACTTAGATCTCCCTGAACGCCTCAAGATTTTCCTTTGGAAGTGTGTTCGAGGTATTTTGCCAGTAAAACTCAATCTTTGCTCTCGGCTTCGTCAGATTCCCCCAACCTGCCCATTATGCCTTTTGAACGAAGAAAGCCTGGACCATCTCTTTCTTTGTTGCCCGAGTACTCAACCAATTTGGGTTAATTCTCCCTTCCAGCTTCCTCCCCAACCATTAAGCTTCCAAAACTGGTTAATGGATGGGATTCTCTGCCTCACTGCTTCCCCACACGACAGGAACCGTTTTTTCACATTCATCGCAACGCTCTGGGCTATATGGAAATCTAGGAATGCAACTGTTTTCTCGGGTGCACTGTTTACGCCCGGCACCGTTCAAGCTTTGACACTTGATAATGCTCTCTGGTTTACACGGTCATCTCTCTGGAATTCTCGAACGTTGTGCAACCGCCCTCCACCACCACCCCCCAAGAACCCACCGCCTCTATCACTTGTTGCTAAGCCTTACCAGTCGTTCATCCTCTTTGACCAGGGTGTTGCTCATATTACTGTTGATGGGGCATGGAAAGAGGATTATCGAAAAAGTGGCTTGGGTTTTTCTGCTTCTGATTTGAATGGCCGTCTTATACAACAGTGTTCCGTGTCTTGCTGCAGCTCAACCCCGCTCCAAACCGAACTTATGGCCATGCTTTTGGCCATCTCCTGGGCTTTACACTTCCAATTTAATGTTATTTTCATTTATTCTGATTGCTTAAATGCCATTTTGCAGCTAGCGGGCCGATCTAAACCCCATTATGCAGATACTTTTTTGTTGCGCAACCTTCGCCAGGAGCTCTCGAAGCTCACTTTTTGCAGGTTAACCAAGGTTGATCGCAGGGACGTGCACCATGCCCACTGCTTAGCCAAACAGGCATTGTTGTCCCCTTTAGCGTCTCCAGTTGCTCGAGGAATCCCTTTTTGGACAGGAGCTATTGCCGGGCAATACTTTTTGTTTACCTAGCTCCTTTCGTTTTTCTATATTCTAGTTTGTAAACTGTTCTGTAAACTTTATTCTTTATCAATGCATTTCTATCGTGTTCCAAAAAAAAAAAAAACTAAAATTTCCACATAACCTTTTATAAATGTTTGCAGAAAGTTGATGGTTTTATGCGTTCAAACTTAATGGTTTCAACTTTCAACTCTAATCTTTGAACGTTGTAACCTTGTCGGTTTCAGAACGTAATGCATGGCCTACAATGACAAACCAGGGGGCATCATGGCCTACAACAAATTAAAGGGCTTAAAAACTTCAAGGGGTTAATTGGTATGGTGGTCAAGACTTAAGATTTAGGGATTTGCTCATTTCTAGGTTTTAAATTTGAAACCGCTCAGGTTCTATAAACTCTTTTGAGGCTAGTTTATACAGAGCTTTTCTCTGGTTTTAGTTTGGCACTCCGCAAAGGAGCGGTGGGATTAAGTCCCAGAATTAATCGAAGTGCGTCAAAGGTAGCCAAACAACTGAGTTATAAAGAATCAAAGGGCTTAAATTTTGGTGATCATCTACGAAAGTCATACAGCTAAGCCAATATAATCACCGCGGGTGGCATGCATAAATCAAGCACTTATTAATTTGAAGAAATTAACTATTAAATGGGGTGATGCGGCGGCTGCTTTCCTGGGAGAAGGCAAGCTCGGACATGTTATGGTATCTTACATTTAGCAAAAAGAATAACTTAGCTTATTCACGGAGGAGCTGTCAATAAGTTTTACGAAACTCAATTTTGCGTGTTCAAAAGTGTTTGGGATGATCCGGATAAAAAATAAACTATTAGCGATCAGATATATTTATTATCAATCAAAGTTTAAAAACATATTTTAACCATTGATTGCCAAGACGAACGGGTGGGATTGTGCGCCTCCGTCCGTGAATAAGTAATTTTCTTTAGCAAATCAAGAAAAAGTCCTAACGGCTTAATTTTTTCGTCTTTTATTCCATATAATATTGTCTTAGTGTTTAAATTGTGTGAATGAATAGCACAATTATCATCATGAGAGCAATTTTATTCACCATCACCTTTAATCTAGGTAATGTGGCAATTCCACTTCGATGACATTCTGATAAGAGATAGCTTGTACATATATCCTATCACTCGATCAAAATTCTTCTTGTTAAATCTCTAAAGAAAGCATGTAAATCACGTACAAAAGAGTTATATAATGAAGCACAACGGAATACTTTGAGTTTTTCACGATCAATCAATTCCAAGACCCGCTTTACAGACTTCAAGCACAAATTGCGAATACGAACAACAATTCGAACACAAACACCGTCTTCTAATATCGCCAAGTATAAAAGACTACTAGAGTAGTTTATTTTTAATATCCACACCACAAATTCTAGAGTTCTTAGAAGGAAACCCTAGAGAGAAGATATTTGACGGGAGATTATCTTTTGGGGAGAAGGATAGAAATAGAAGTCTAATTGCTTTTTTTTTTGTGTATCTCCCAAATATTTGCAGGACTTTATTTATAGATAATAAAGTCTTAGAGTTTGAAGTATTTTAGTACATAAAGATAATCTTTCTTTTTTTTTATCCGAACATGAAGATAATCTATTATACTTGAAACTCTCCTCATAGATAGGGATGAGGAGTTCATCTCATTTTTTAACCAACCCAATCACATAACCCATGTGGGTTGGTTCCGACCGGGGAGTATGTTTTTTAGGAGGATTCTAAAAGGAGAATGTGAGTTGTTAGATGAAAATAATTCTAACTGTTCATTGAGGAGGTGGATGCCTATAAAAAGAAAGTGTATGCATTTATGAGTGTGTATTTGTATAAACTATTGTACAAGTATTTGCCCACCTAATATTAATTGGGAGAATTTGCACTCACTTCAAATTTTCGAAAACATACAAAAGTTGATATACGATCTCATCGTTAATACTCCCTCTGTCCTTTTTTTAAATGTTCACTACAATTATGCATGTTATTTTCAACGACTTATATCTTTCGACGTATATTATGTTTCTAAAATCATTGTCTTATACTAGAAATAATTGAGATTTATCAAACAAAATCCCTATTACATATTATTTAGCAATATACATGGAGAGATATAAGCAATTAAATATGACACGTAAAATTGGACATTTAAAAAAGGACGGAGGGAATACAAGTGCTAGCATAAATTGGTTTTTTTCCTCCTTATTTTGCTGTTAGGAGAATTCTGTTAAGTATTCAAGTACAAGCCCAATCAATCAAGCCCAATCAAGCCCATTCCTCACTCCTCTTAGACTCTCTCTCTCCCGCTACAACAGCACGAATCCATGACGACGCTCAAAGAGATCCTGACCCGACGGCCAGTGGCGGCGACCATCCGCCTCACCGTCCCGGCCGGCGGCGCGCGTCCAGCTCCGCCCGTGGGCCCCGCCCTAGGTCAATACCGGCTGAACCTAATGGCCTTCTGCAAGGACTTCAACGCTCGTACCCAGAAGTACAAACCGGACACGCCGATGTCCGTTACCATAACGGCGTTCAAGGACAACACGTTCGAGTTCACCGTTAAGTCGCCGTCGGTGACTTGGTACCTGAAGAAGGCCGCTGGCATCGAGTTCGGCAGTGGCCGAACTGGTCACGTCGTCGCCTCAACCCTAACCCTAAAGCACATTTATGAGATCGCCAAGGTGAAACAGTCTGATCCTTTTTGCCAGTACATGAGTCTTGAAGCTATTTCGAAATCGATTATGGGTACTGCTAATACTATGGGGATTAAGGTTGTCAAGGAGTTGGAGTGACCGAAGTGATTTGAGTTGTTAGGGTTTCGGTTAAATTGTTAGTCGAGCCATGTTACAAACACAACATTGACCGCAACATGTCAATGTGTCATTGCTCCATTGGAAATCGAAATTATCAATCTACCGAATGACCAATGAAACAGTGTCACATTAGCATTAGCAAGTTGTGTAATGTTGGGGAAATCTTTGTGTTTCTAGGCTTTCTCGTTGTTAGACTGTTCAATTGTGTTGACTTTTGATGTTGTGAAATGATTTCTGCCTATCAATAAAGATTGGAGAACTATTCTTGATGTGGAATTAGATTGGCTTTCTTTGTTGTGGCATGGGGTGTGTGTGTCTGAAGAAGAATTACTTCGATCAGAGTAGCTTAATTTTAGGTTTGATTGGATACATATGGATTTCGACATTGAGTTTGGGAGTTTTATGCTGATGGATTTGCATATATGTGGCAAATAAATGGATTTTTTGTTCAATTTTACTACAAAATTCTCTCTTTAACAAAACCTATTGATTAATGATGTGAGAATACCTCAATTTTTAGATTTTGTTGGGGTATAATATGGATTTCCATTGAGTTTGGAAGTTATATGGTGATGGATTTGAATGACCTATTTAAAGTTATGAAGTGATCCAAAACCTTTATCTTAAAGAGTTTTTTTTTTTTGGTTAAAATTTCTTTATTTGGAATCCACATCTGTACAAATGGAGCCTAAATGTCAATGGTATCTTAGGATTTGTACAAGGCTTTAAACACATCAATGGTTAAGCTCCAAGACTCCAGCATTTTTTCTTTCATCATCCTCATCTTTTACTTAATGCATTGTACTGAGCGAAATGAAGTGAATTATAGTGATCAACAATGAGGAAATGATCTACATGTTTCCTCTCAAGAACTATTGAGAATCCAGAGTGAAGTTCTGCTTATATATGAGATCATGAAGGTAAAACATTCTGATCCTTATTGCCAGCACATGTCTCTTGAAGCTATTTCGAAAATAGTTATGGGTACTGCTAATACTATTGGGATGCAGGCTGTGAAGGAGTTGGATTGAGTGAAGTAATTTAGTTATTATGGTTTCGGTTGAGTGTTATGCTTGTGCTATTCACTACAACAAATAAGGCCTCTTATAGCATTTGTTTATAGCGTTTTTTCGGCCGCGCTGTAGTTGGTGGCTTCCGTTTCTTTGCTTTTGACTACAATAGGGTTTCATTAAAACCCCTCTCATCTGTAGCGTTTTCTTCTCTATTCCATAGCGTTCCAGAATGCGAAAAAAAAAGCGCTAACACTTTTTGTTCTCCCACTCTGATATTTCCCCAAATATTTCTAATTTTCCCTTCTCATTTGAGGAAAAAAGTTGCGTAGAATCACTTCTCCCAGTTTCCCTTCTCATCTGCGTACTTAGGTAAGAGAAAACCCAATCACTTATTCTAATTGTTCCACGAAAATCATAGGCGCCAGGTCTGTTAATAGTTTTGTGAGACGGGTTCTAGGGATCTCAAGCTGTGCGAGCTGCTGTTGCTTGTGTATGGATCGATTTTGGGTATTCTAGGGTTTCACTCGTGAGCACCAGGTTTGTTATTCTCTCTCTCTCTCTCTCTCTCTCTCTCTCTCTCTCTCTCCATCAAATAGCAGATTGAACCTTCACGTTTTATGAAAAGAAAATGAAGAAAAAACACAAACAAATTTGAGAGTGTGAAGCTTTCGACATGCACAACCCTAGCCACTTCGAAAATGAAATTTTTGAATATTTGACGACATATATGTACGATTAAGCATTTTGAAGGTTTGATTTTTGGGGTTTGTGATTCTGCATTGTTTATTGGAAATTTGGGCTTTTTTTGTATTTAACTTTCATGGTTGAAAGGTAATAGGACTACGGTCTCAGGTTCTGGATGATTGGATAGGTAGATGTGGACAACATGAGAGTATCGGTGGGAAGAATTGAGTGGCGTAGTGGTCCTTGACCTAGTTATGGCAAATTGGCAATTAGGTATTTTTCTGAAAGTCGACTGAATGGATTGCCAATGCCGTGCCCATATTCCTAAAACTAGTGCACCAGATTCAGTAAGGATTTCAGGCCCATTGCTTGGTGCAATGTCTCTAACAAGTGTGTGAGAAAGATTCTAGTGAACTAAGAAGCAGGGACATGGGATACGGATACAATACATTGCACCAGTAGAAGCGAACAATCCATTTGGAAAGTTCTCACCAGGTTTGAATTGATTTTTGCGTTTCATTCTTGCCCAAATATAAGGCTTGGGCTTTACTTTTTCGCGGTATCGGTCTTCATTCGGAAAAGACATTTGGGCCTTATTCATTCCAAACTACTTGCTATTTGTCTCAAAATTTGATAATCCGGAAGTAGTAGTTTATCTTGCTCTCTTCCTTGAATGTGTTAGATTGACCATATTGGCTGCACTTGTTATCAGATTAAAAGTTCAGAAATTAGCCTATACAAGTTTGGGGGTTGGTTCAGCGTCTCCATATGAAGAAAAAGTAGGACTAACCTTTCCTACCTACTAGGTCTCTCATCCTCTTTATAGGTAGGAGGAGTCTTGTACAGAATTGCATTCTTTGTTCTAGCATTCACCAAGTTGAGTCCTAAAGAAAAAAAAAGTTGGACAAAAAGAAACAAAGTGACAAATAAATCATGTTTTGTTAACTGGAGCACATATGCTTACAAGAGACCAGAACTTCCTGGAACCAAAGCTATCTAATTTCTATTGTTTCTGTTGTATTTCCTTTTTGTGCAGTTTGTTTAGAATTTGGGTTAGGATAAATTAGACTTCTCTCTCCTTACTAGCATAAGATTGAATCATAGAGAACACAATTGAATGGGAAAAAGGATAGGTAAAACAACATACAGGTGTTGGCTTTATGAGTGGTTAAAACGGCTTTGTTTGGAGGCTGGAGCAATAGTTAGGCAAGAACAATTGAAGTGTACGATTTTCCAGGGTCTGATGAGTAACTGGCAACATTGACTTAGGCTGACTTTGTTGCCCTTGTGTTGTAGAGTTCAATTGTAGAAAGAAAAAGCTTGGGGGTTGTAATGCAGTTTTTTTGGGTTGGGAATCAGACTTAATTCTGGAGTTACCAGGCTTTACAAGAGCATAAAGGTTATAAGAAAAAAAGAGTGGAGAAGAATCAAGCAAGTTATGTCTATTTCAAAAGTGTCACACCTATGGGTAAGGTCATAGTCCTATAGAGGCCTAAAACCTCTAGACAGTTGTCTGGATGATCTCCCTCTAAAGATCTTGCAGAATGTGTAGACGTGGAGCTTAAATCAGTAGCAAGATGATTGTAGGATGGCAGTGATCTAATTAACTTGGGAGCTTAAATCAATTGCATTCTTTACTTTAGATTTGCATTGTTTACCTTAACCTGCCTGTAAGGATATCTAATCATATGTTAGACGTCCTAAAATATTGATTCTTGTCGAAATACAAGGCTTGGGCTTTACTTTAATAGTGATATAGCTGGTTGGGTGATAGAGTCCGGAGATAGCAGGGGTCAGCACTAAAGAAGAACTCCCACTTTGCGGCATATATTTTCTTTTGTGCCTGCTGAGCGAAATGGGCATTTTGTTTTTGATAGACATTCTTGGGCATCAATAGATGCTAGAAGATGCTGTGTTGTCTGATCATAGATTATGAATATAACAGATTCATCTTATAGTGATGATGGTTTTCTTTCCATATTTTATTGGTTTGGGACTGGACTTTATATTCTTTTATGACAAAAAGTGCGGACTCATTGAAGAGGCAAGCCCTTAGAATTAAAGCGAATCTTCTAAAGGGCCTTGAAGTTCTATGGAAGCCTCTTTTCTTGATATAGTTGTAAATTTGTCGCAGACCAAATACACTTACACACATAGGGAGAGAAATGAGAATCGCGACAAGTCACTATTTGTAATTTCTATAGACACTTATGATAAAAATTGGCTCACTTGACTCATACATATCATACTTCATCTCGCTTTACACTATATCCACTTTACTCCTCACTATGTACAAATGACTGGATTGCACAGGGTGTAGTTGAACCTACCCATATACACGTACAATGCTTGCATTACTCCTAACCTATGTTCGTAACTCTCCATCTGCATACAAGAGCCCTAGGAGTACATGAATGCTTCCACAAGAGTCTTTAGTTTCTACATGTCTGATTTTGTTTTGTATTTTCCTTATGCATAGTGGATCTTGATGGTTCCGTCTCTATTACCTTCCATTCTAATGCTCCGATCTACTTTTCAGACTCGGCAACTTATCGATCCATATTTGTATTGGTTTGCAACTCCCAATATTGGATCACAACTCAAGGGCCTGTCTCAGGTAAATGATTGCTTATGGATTTTCTTACACGTGCTGAGCGGTCAGTTAGGGGCCTTAGCTGGGGATTGGTCAAGCTTTTAGCTTTTGTACCCACCGAGAAAATCACCAACCTTAAAAAATGCCCTCTGTGGGTCAGGGCCACTTACCTTTTCTTTTGATTGTTCTTGTATCTACGTGTTTAGTGCTGATAAATGGTCTAACATGACTACCTTGGGGGATGTAATGTATAACTAGCATTTGGGCAGTTATTACCAAACAAACAGGTGGGAGAACAAGGCTTTCCATAAAACTTTATAACAAATTCTAGTTAGCTATTCCTTGCATAGAAGAAGTGTCACTGATTGATGCACAAACCTGCCGATGTTTTCTCAAAACCATCGAGACACCTAGTGATTTAGTTGTTCGGGTCGTAAAGGATTAGCCCAATCACATACCCTTTGCTAAGTTCTTTTTATACCCTTTGCTGTGATAGAGTTGTATCTTCAGGTTAAGATAGCGTGCAGGCATTGTAGCAGAGCACTAGTTGTGTTTAAATGTCTGGGTTCTAGTGCCCCTAAATTATCTGAGTTAATATAATATGCTTATTGATGTTGATGCATAAATATTGGTGTATTATTGTCAGTGCATGGATTAACCTCTGTTTCCTTATTAATATCCTGACCTTTGTCGTTCTTCTATTTCTTGATTATGCAATCAGAGAAGAATACATACTGCACTGGTAGAAGTAAACTGCCAGTTCAGAGAGTGCTCAACAGGTTTGATTTGATTTTTGCTAGGATTGGCTAAGTATTTGATTTTTCGTACATGACTTACTTGCCTACATTATCTTGACATAGTGCCCAAGAGTGGATAGGTTGGTTGTTCTACAATAGTGCAATTTTAGAAGTCCACTGGAGTTTATGCATGCTTTTTTATAAGAAATCATGATCTTTTCCTTATGCCACTATTGTTGACACATGTGAATAATTAGTAGGGAATGTCTATCTGGAACAGAACATTATAAAAGACATAACCAAGTCATGATTGGGAATCTGGAATTTTGTCGTACTGTTTTGGACGTTTTGAGTGGATCCCTTTGTGTTTTTTGCCATAGAGAAGACAATGTTGAGGTGTTGAGGTTGAAGAAGTGTGGCATGATTGAATCATGGGCTAGATTGTTTGTCATTATGACACGGGGAGTGTTCAGTTTAAGAGGTTGACGTCTTTGTGTTCTGCAAAGGATGGTGAAGTGATGATGGAGAGAGATAGAAATAGATTTGTGGTGTGAAGAAAAAAACACATAAGTTGCTGTCCCATCTTCCTCAGGAGGACAAAGATGATTGTCGGGAGACACCGCAAAGTAGGTGGGGTTTAAGGTTGAATGGAAATGGGTTCAAAGTGGTGGTGTATGTCGAGAGTCTAGCCTCCCTAATGGCACCTCGACCTAAGTCAATTGTGAATCTTTGGTCAATGGGTAAGTGAGAGCATGTTATGTCATTTCCCCCTTCTTTTTCAGTCATTTGTCGATGTATATGCTAGGTTTTTTGGGCTTAACTGATGCATTTTGTTGGTTTTACTTCCATGTATTGACTCACTTATTTTGGGATAAAAATAGAAGCAGAATCTTTGGTGTTATTCTGATTTTCAAAACATTAATTTGATTTGGATAATAAGTGAATGGACAATTAGGCAGTTTATATGCTATGCAGAGAGTCAAGACAAGTGAGCCCTGGCGTTATATCTTGTAGGGTTTATTGTATCTTTACAGCCCACAGAAAGTGGATTGATGGACAAAAGACTTTAATTTGGGTTCTATGTTCGGCACGTAATCTGGTCTCAGCCTTCCTATTCTCTATAGCTATATAATGGAATCAAAAATATTTTAAGGCGCTATCTAGGTACACAAGTACAATACTTAAAGGAAACACAGTCGGTTTCTCGATATGTACATCGGCTCTCTCTTTCCTATTATGTATCCCTTATGAAGGAGAACATTTTCGATACGTAGTATCGCTGTGAGTCCAAAAATGTTCGATTAGATGAACTAATAAGAGAACAGCTTCCATGTTTGGTGTGGCAAAGCATTTACTTCCTCTTTTGGTTGCAAGTGGAAAAAAGGTTGTTGGTACGATCATTGTACTCGGCTTGTTGAATTAAAGGCGAGGGATATCATGTTTCTTCATTTCAAAAATGAGACTTTATTTTGGATGGTCTGATTGGAAAGGTTGTATTTCCTACCAATTACCCTCTTGTACCCAAAAGTACCATGGACTAAGTGATTTGAAGTTTGGTAGTTGCCTGGGAGGGCTATGATTAGAGAAGTTTTACTACGGGTTGTGATGTGTGTGTGTGTTGTTTTCTCTGTTTGTTTTTCCGTTTCTTTGTCATGTGTTCTAGTGTCATCTAGCACATTGTGAATCATCAAACCCATCCAAAATAGATTCCCTATGTGATACAGAGGCCAAAATAGAGTATCCACTACAACAAATTCCAATTTTTATAGCATAAATTGATAGCCTTTTTTTTAAAAATGCTATTGTAGAGGAGTCATGAGACACGGACAAAAGGGGAAAGAAAACTATAGCGTTTTCATTTATTCAACCACAGCGTTCTACCCATTTTCCGCGCGCACATCTCTTTTCCCCTTTTCCCTCCGCGATTTCCCTCTCTAAATTTAGGGCGCCGACCTCAAAATATTTCATTCTCTTCCAGATCCTCACAAAATGCCCACACTCCGAAAACTTGTTCTTCGAGCGACTGGAGGGGGTGGTTGTGTATGAGGACGCGGCGGACACGGCGGATGCAAACCCTTTCCACCTGTCACCCAAGGGGGAGGCAGTTTTCGGACGCGGTAGCTCTCGGCGAAGCTCTCCTGCTGCAGGTCGTTGGTCGATGCCCTCATCTCGAAAACTGCCTCCCCCTTGGGTGACAGGTGGAAAGGGTCCGCGTCCGCCGCGTCCTCATACACAACCACCCCCTCCAGTTGCTCGAAGAACCCGTATCAGATATAAGCGTGAGTTCTGTTCAAAGTGAGTTCTATTCCGTTCAGATGGGTTGATCGCGTGAGTTTTGCTCAGCATGGTCTTCCTCTCTAATCACTCCGTATCAGATATCAGTGTATCTTCTGGGTTTCAATAGTGAGTTGTTCTTCCATCAATTGTTTTTCTTGTGTGATTTCCCTCTTTTTCTCTCTTTATATGCTCCATCCCTAATTCGTATACAGAAAGAAGCAAACCTGTTGCGCCAACTGAGGCAAAGAGTCATCCAACAGTTTTTCTTGTGTGATTTCCCTCTTTTTCAACTCTCTTTTTTCATATCTTGACTGATCCAATCTTCATGAAGAAGGGCATAGAGTTACATGGTTGAATCTCATGACTTCAACTCTTTTTTTTCCCAATTTACTCTTGTGGAAGTAAAAATTATAGAATTTCATTCAAGTTACGTTCAAAATTTTAGGTAAGATTCAATCTTCATGAAGAGTGGCATAGACAAATGGTTTTCCAGAGAATGAATGAAGATTGGAGAGCCTCAAAGTCGATATTAGTAAAAAAAATAAGAAACGCTTTAAATGAGGAAGAAAGGCTAAAGCTTCAGCCTAATAACGTCAAATCGCTGCATGATTGGAAGGATTTTGTGAAGGAAAAGACTAGTAAAGAATTCAAGGTATGTGCACCCTGTTCATACCACTCCACCACTTTATTCCTAAAAGTGCTGCTGGAATGAACTCTTGTTTTGTTCAGATCTCGCTAGTTTCAGCGTATAAAATATTTTGTGTCTACTTTGTTTAGATGAACTACTTAAACGGTTGTAGCTGAAAATGCTGCTTGCTTGCTTGCTTATATGGACGACATCAGTACTTGGATGGTAACGTATGGACGACCTTGAATCCTTCAAGTTCCTAACTTCTGTCTCTTGCTCCCAAAAGACTCAAAAGTTTAAGGACTAGTTGAACTGTCACTGCTTCATTGTAACCCAGTATAACAACGAGATCTTTTTCATGAATAAAGTGGCTCCATTCGAGATTAAAGTTTTGAGGTGGACTGTTGAGGCCCGCTTGGCCAGAAGGATTCGTGCGTATGGTCCTCACTCTACACCAGACCATTACAATCACCAGCAGTAATGTCCAAATGGGTGGGGCCGCGGTCAGATTGGAAGTTAAGCAGCCTAAGTATCTATGCACTTCATAAATAAGCTTAATCCTGTTATATACGAGGAATAACGGGAAATGTTGCATTGGGTACCTTAGGGATAAGGTGGAATCATATAACTATACTAAAAAAAGGTGCTTTGGTGCAATAAGTCATAGCATAGCTTGCACGAATCATGACTTGGCAAAATAGAGATCATGACTTGGCAGTAAGCAGGCAAGCTGCCATTGTGCAATGTTTTACAAGTCTGGACGCAAGTCTGCACTTGCTTTCATTACTATATAGTGATTATTTTGCGGGTG
This sequence comes from Rhododendron kiyosumense, assembly GCA_019656275.1. NCBI lineage: Eukaryota > Viridiplantae > Streptophyta > Magnoliopsida > Ericales > Ericaceae > Rhododendron > Rhododendron kiyosumense. Next base: position 20,263 of record BPLS01000221.1, on the reverse strand, counting down.
TTGGTTGCTATTTGGCTACTTTTATGAGGTCCATGTTTGACTATTTTTCTGTTTCAGCTGCTACTGTTATGGTTCTG
>BPLS01000221.1:0-20176 GCA_019656275.1 Rhododendron kiyosumense | reverse complement strand
CTATGGGCACTGTTATTGAGCCACGATGGTGTATCCTGTTGTGTACTTATGGAATGTTCCAAAAACAAGACTGCATTGTGCTTTCCATCCATGCTTCTGCATTATTTTGGCTGTCTAGTAATGTTGCTGCTATGGCTTTGTTGGACTGATCTGTTACTGCTATGGCCTTGTTGGGTTGCTGTTGTTTTGCTACCTGTTATGCGGCTGTTTTGCTACTGTAACCTTATTCAGCCTTGTGTGCTTTTCATGCTGCTACGGCTTTTTCTCTGCTATATTTAGGAGTTGCTACTACCCTTTCTTTGCTGCCTTTAGGACTTGATTTAGGTTTATTCTTGACTTTAGGTGAAAAGCGAGAACTTTAAAGCTACGAGAGAGAAACAATTGGAGCTGCAGCATACTATGAGTAGGGTAATGCTTTTTGCGACTTTCAACAAAAAAAAAAGTGATTGAAACCCCGCAGTAGGAGTAGGGTAATGCTTTTTGACCCAACAGAAACAAATATAGTAAATAATTGTGGTTTTGAAATTGTCAAAAGGGAATGCCAGCATAAACATCGGTTGGCCGGGTCATCAAGACGGACATTTTAACCACTTGACTTGATCAACATATTTGATAAATTATAGTCTGAATTATAGTGCATGTACTCACACAACTTTTTCAAAAACCTGTTATTCTAAAGTAGCAGGTTTTAGCTTCACACTGTTGAATTTTCTTTGATCCCATGTGCACCATCCGAACGGGAATCACGACTGTCCGCACACCTTGGTTAAGACCCAAGTTGTGCTCACTGTTTGAGTGTTTGTGTGTTCGGAAGAAAGCATCAAGATAGGAGTCATAACCGGCCCAATCTAGTAGTCATACTGTAGTATTAATTAGCATGCATGAGCCATGCTTGACTTTGTTATACCCACCGCCACCTCTGTTGTTAGTCCAAGATAAGAAGTACGGATACAGATACGGGACACAGACACGATACGTATGGAGAGTATCAAGAGTTTCAGTATCCGTATCGGATACCGATACATGGTACGGAGGCCAAAATAGAGTATTCATGCTTTAAAGGCAGCTTGAGCATTAAATTCAAACTCATTCGTTATTTGTGTATTCTACTTGTTATATATGTTCACAGTTTCATTGGTCATTGACAATGAATTTTTATTTTACAATTTTTAGGATGATATAGAAAAAATTGAACATGATACACCAAGCTCACCTTCAAATAATCTGAAAGAAGATTCTCTTTCTAATTGAAATGTTTAGTAGAAATTGTTATGACTCCATCAAATTGAAATGTTTGCTTCTACCATATTTAGGTTTATGGGTTGATAAAGAAGTGCTGTTATGACTTTTTGCTGAAGATATAGGTATGATCTTGCTGTGATGGCTGTCATTATCGCTTGGTTGGTTGAAGCCTTTTTGTTGATACTTATGGGATGGATAGATTTTGGAAGGACTGTTTTGGTTGAAGCCTTTTTGTTAATATTTTGGTGTCAAGGTTTGAACTCCACTTTTGGGATACATAGATGTTTTGGAAGGCTTTTGTTGATATTTGGTAACAAGGCCTTTTTGTTAATATTTTGGTGTCAAGGTTTGAACTCCACTTTTGGGATACATAGATGTTTTGGAAGGCCTTTTTATTGATATTTGGTGACAAGGCTTGTACTAGATAGAAATGTTGGAAGGACATTTAATATATTGAATTTCTTTTCTAATGGTAATCACTTTGATGTTCGGAGACATTTTGTTGGTTTTGTATACAATATTGTGAAATATATTGCCAAGAAAATCATTGGAGTTGCCATCTTTTTTTTAAACATTGTATGAACTTGTTATGTGGATTGCTATTCAGGTTGGATTATAGGTTATATAAACTCAAGAAACCTGCTAAAAATCAGTTGGAATAGCAGGTCGAAAATGCTGTAAAAAATTTACAATGGACAACGGAGCGAAAATTTATGGTGAATAATAGAAAACCTTGAATTTATGGCGTTCATTGACGTTGTGGAAACTTTTCAATTTATAGCGTTCCTCAAATGTTGTGGGAAATTTTCAATTTATAGCGTTATTAAAATGTTATAGAAACTTTACATTCTATAACGTTCTTAAAATGCTGTAAAAATTATACAATCTATAGCATTCTTAAAATGCTGTAGAAAGTCTACCATTCTATAGCGTTTTTTAAAATGCTATCTAAAGTCTACCATACTATAGCGTTTTAAAAACGCTGTCTAAGGTCCAAGACTTTTAACAACATCAGCTAATATAGCGTTCGGAAAAACGTTGTCTATATCATTTAATAGCGTTTTCTGAACGCTATAAAATCTAATTTTCTTGTAGTGCTTTGAGTGTCTACTATGACTGAGGCACCCGTTCGGATGTAGGAAATGAATCATGGTCCCTTTTTCTCAATGCTGGATTTCTTAGTTAATCAAATTCCTTTGTCGAAGTTTGTGACAAAGTATTTAACAATGTTGTGACAGTTTGAAAGAAATTTGTTGTTTAGCATGTGATGTGTTTGTGCAAGTGACGATGAACAGACAGGGACATCAGCACCTCCATATTGGAGAATGATGATTTGTCTTCGGGAATCTCTCTGATGCACTTGCTCCTATTAGACCTTATTTTTTCCCAGTATTCTTGCGTATTCTCTTTACAACTTTGTCACATGCCTTCTTAAAAGTTTGCATGTACTCCATTAAACAGCAGACTTGTTCTCAATATTTGTTTCAATCCCTTTTAATGATGAATTCCAAACTCGTTTTCTGTAGAATAAGATCACAATTGGGTCAGTTAAAATTGTCAACGTTACAAATTTGCGATGTGTCTTTGAACGAATATGGGTTTTTGTTTTTATTTCATGATAAATTTTTGATTGAAATCAAAACCGAACTATAGTGCTTAGGGGTGTACATGGAAAAACTGAATCACAACAGAAAACCAGCAGATCAAAATCAAAGCTAAACTAGAAGGGAATGGACACAAAACAACTAACCAAAAGATAGGAACAATTAAAACAGGTGTAATTTTCCCTACTTTTAGTGGATGGAATGCAATGTTTTCTCCTAAGTTGTTTTGGGTTTGTTTCTCTACGACCATATTGCCTATGATGAGTTTTATATGCACGTATTAGATGATATCAAAACAATGATATGGCATTGTAACTCTGAGGCAAAATCAACTTTAATTAAGAATCTTTATGACCAAGTGGTCTTCTCGTTAAAGCCCCAAACCACGCATTCAATCTCGCAAACTCTCAAGATCTTGAAGTATGAATAACAAAACAAACATAAACGAGAAAAAAAGAAAGCAAAGGAAGAACGAGACACAAGATATACGAGATTTGACAACATGTTAACTCGTCGGAGCCGCACACTTACTATTGAATCAATGGAAAACACTCTCAAGTTCTTTCTCTTATGATATAGCCTCTTTAAAAAAGGAGGTTCTAACCTTAAAACGCATTGAGGATGTATAATAGGTATATCTTGCGTTGCATCTTGTCGGGATGCAATTAATCCTAACAAGGTTCGTCAAGTTGACCCTCAATCCCGTCTTGATGAGATTTCAAGAATCTTCTGCCTTTGACTCCTTATGCCGTCTGGACAGCCATGAATCCCATCCGGACTGAATTTGTTGCAATTGGTTCACACCCCAACCCTCCACTCTCTCATTCATAGTATTAAACTAGCATGAAAAGAGTCTCATTAAAAATCATATTCTCCTCTAGAATAACTCCTAAATGCTCCAATTCCTTCCTCCCCCCCATCAACATTCTTGAGGATCTTAGGAAAGCTAAGGCTCTTAGGGTAAATCAGTGTCATCTTTATCTACACCCAACGATCTATGATTTCAATTCAACTAGGACTCAACCTCCTCAATAAAACATGTAAGATCATTCTCTAGACAACGGGGACATGTATGCAACTCTAGCAACCCGATGCGCTAGAGTTCAATACACCTCTTTCCACAAACAATCTGACTAAGGCGTCAAAGGAGTGTTGGTAGGCACTACGCCGGTGTTAAGTTTTTCTTTGCATGTTGGCGAGACCAAGAGTGCCAGAAATCAACCCATCAATACATAAAATGAATTCCAACTCGATAAAAGAGATACATGGAAGTCTCAGCTTTTTGGAGCTTACGTACTCCATCTAATTGGCCATTTAAACACGACTGTATAATAAATCAATCAGCAAGAGGCCAGATTAAGAGAACCATATTTGTCTCAAACCATTTCCACCTATAAAATCAAGTGAAACTTCATGGTGTACAACGTATATACTGTACATTTTTATCAATTGAGTACAATGGAAACAAATGCAGAGATGGATGTATAAGAATCATTTAACAAGTTTTTCCTTCTTCCCAGCCTCTTCCAATTCTCTCAGCCCTCCAACCTTCTGTTCTATCTCTTCAATCAGCTCCTCGCGCCACAGCTCTGCTCTGGCAGATTCTTCCATATCTTCTTGCTACAATATAATTGTCGTACAGTTTCACTAATAACATAACTTCACCGTGAAACATTAATTAGGGATGACCGTCTTGTCTTGTCGTGTTTGAGTTGTGTCATTTAGGGTTGGGCGTCAAAACACTTACAAACCAACCCAAACTACTTAGAATCATATTGTGCTCGGGTGGACATTGCTAACGGCCTCTTCAAATTGAAAATGATTCCAGGGTGTAGATAAAATTTACACACATAGCAATGTTATATACATAGAGCATGTTTAATTTATAACAAAAAATCAACACATGTTATTGTATCATCATAATCACATAAAAAATAAAACCAACAAAAAGACGGTAGCCAAACCATGGCATATAGTTGGAATTCTGCAACATGCATCGTGCGGTGCTGTGATGTGTTTGAGCATGTCACTTTGTGTGAACGGGTCAACTTGAAGGACAAAATGGTTATCCAAATTCTTATCGAGTTACGTGAGTCCAATCTATGTTCCCATTATAATTTCGGGTTGTTAGGACATGTCGTATCCTTGTTCGTGTAAAAAACTAGTCGAAGCATGAAGTGAAAAATAAAATTTTACCTTCTCATAAACCCAATGCCCAGTACCATCTCCTCCATCTTTCCTGTACTGCTCTGAATCATAGTATGGATCCTAAACCATGTTGATCATATATTAGGAATTCATGATTTTGGATATGTTACCAGATTTCAACAATGTCAAGTATTCAAAATTGGTCTGACTGAGAAAGGCTTACTTTTGTGGCACCAAAGAAGCAGCATCCCCAAACTGTGAACATTATGTATAATGTATCTATAATTCAAAAACAAGCAAGAAGTACTTACATTTTCTTCAACCAAAAAACAGAGAAAAAATCTAAGAAAACAATTTTTTTTTGAAGCATACCCAATGGAGAATCTTTGAGAGACGAGACAGGATATAAATAAGTTAAAAAAAACTTCCGTCTGGCAATTCTAACGATGCTGGGAAGTCGGGTTCAGGAGAAGAGCAAAGGTCGAGTTTAGAGGTCCGAGTAAACGCAAGTTTTACCCAGACCCGGCACAAATTTCTTCTAAAATTCATATTTCAAGCATATCCATTCAAAATGAAAGCTGGAGAGAGAGGGAAAAAATTGAGTGAGAAAATACTCACAAACATTCTTTATTTCATCATTATTGAGGTGCCAAACAGACTTTTGTAATATGATGTCTCTTTGGCCTTCCATATGGTCCACCATAACTGCCATTAGTGGCCAATCTGGTAAAGCATTCACTTTGCTCAAAGAGCCTCTTCTACTCTTGCTGCCTTCAATCTATTATTGTACGTAAAGAGCTAAAATCAGTGTATTTTGTTATTAAAAAAAATAAATTCAGAACCTTCCTTTTCTGTTTGGTTGCCAGGACAATTAGTAAAAATTTGACTCACCTGATGCCAGCCATTTTTCAATCCAATGCTTGAGCACTGCCTAAGCTGCAAAATCAAGAAAAGGGTATTCATTTCAAGCACCAAAAAGTTTGATGGAATTTGAAAACATACTTGGAATTGAGTGCCAAGATTTACTTGTTTCATTGTTGGGTTCAAGTCTAACTTTGTTGCTTGGAGGGAACTGTGGATGTTTGGCTTGACAACTGTGAAACTCATGACGGCCTCAGCCATTCCTGTGAATGAAGAAAATGAGTTGTAGTCCAAATTTGTGAAAGTAGTGTCCTCTGTTTTAGTTTGGTGTTGTTTAGTGGGAAGGGAGGAAAGAAAGAGGATAAGGAGTCCATTTGCATCCACCCTTTCCATTACAGAAAAAAAAACTTATGCGATATGAGTAACAACGAAAGTTTGGGCCCGTAGCGACCGGCCAGGAAAATTATTCTTAACTCGTAGAGCACCGCCACGTTTGTGTGGTAGCCACACACTTAGGGGGTGTTTGGGAGCCTACTTTTTGATTTTTCATTTTCAACTTTTTGTCTTTTTGGTTTTTTGGATTATGGTTAGAATGTATTTTAGATTTGGTAGAGTGTTTGGATGATATGTGTAAAATGCAATTTGCAACAAGAATAGTGTTTGGGAGATACGTAAGGAAAATGAATTATGAGTTAGTTTTTTACCATATTACCCTTGCTTATTTATCACTGGTCCCCCTCCCTACATTTTATCCCTATCCTCCCCTCCCCCTTTTGCCTCCCCCTCTCTCTCTGGATATGGATGTGGCACCGAACAGCCATGGAAGTTCGTCATACTCCAACGACAAAAGTCCCTCAGCAGTAACGGCGGCCATCTCGAAGCAGCCCAAGCCCTCCCTAATCTCGTCGACACTGATTGTTGTGTTGATAAAAGTGTAATATTTTCAATCCATGATTCTTAGGTTGAAAACAGCAACATCGGGGAAGAACAAAAACACCCACATCGGGATATCTTAATTGGGTTGATTTCTTGTTTATCTGGTTTTGGAGATTTCTTATTGTTGGATTGATGATTTTTCTATACTAATTGATTTCTCCTTTTTTGGGGTTTGGAATCGATTTGGTTTTCACAAAACAAGGTTTTAGGTTGATCGTTTGTCTTGTGTGATGGAAGAATGTGAGTAAAGTGACAGAGGAGTAGAGGAGTGGATACCGTTCGAGGGTTTTGTGGAATTACAGACAAACGAAGAGGGTATGGATGTCATTTGGTGTGGCTGGAAAACGGAAATGGGAAAATGAGAATGGAAAAAACTCCTCTGGACCTCTTTTTCACTTCTCTTCTCCTTTCTTCAAATCTGAAAAACCATTCTGCTGGAATGAGTTCTCTCATTCTTAGCCAAACAACCAAAATGCAAAAAGAAGAAACAGAAAATGGGATAATGAATCTGCCAAACACCCCCTTATTGGTGTTGTACTCTCACGATGGGGTCCATTTTGGATATTTGTGTGTCTCCCGAACCGTTCGTTCGTCCCGTTAAGTTTGTTTTCTGTGTTAACATTGAGATTAATCGGATATCGGAACACAAGTGAACGAAACATGTTTTCCTTGGAATAGTTTGGTTCGAATGGCCAATGTAACCTCCGCTTTTGGTCATGTGACCACGGTTGGGCCCCGCTATGACCGGTGGCCACCATGCGATGGTCCTAGACTTCTCGTTTGGCAAACAAAATGAAAATGCATGGAAAGGAATTCCCTCCTCCTCTCGCGCGTCCAACCTAGAATAGAAGATGAAGATTGAGATGAAAAAAAGAATCTCTGGGCTCCAATTTGAAATCCTAAAAACCAAGAACCTAATTAAATTGGGAATATTTAAATTATTTTTTAAATCATGATTCTTTTTTCTTTTTCTCATTAGAACCTTAGAGCATCCACAATGTAATAATCAAAATCAAAAGATTGCTGAAGTTAGCAATGTGTGCTTAAAAAAGTGTTCACATTGTAATAATCAAAGTTAGCAACCTCCTAACCAATAATCAAATTTGGGCACTTGAATAATCAAAAGTAACAATGTGGACTTCACATTACTAACTGTAACAACCCTCTAAATGAATAATCAAAAGCTGACGTGACAAATTTTAATTATTTACTTTTGATTATTATATTGCGGATGCTCTTACCTTAGAAGTACCCCTAAAATTGGGAAACCTTGATTGGGTTTGGTATTCACAAGTCAAAGTAGGCTACATTATAGGTAATTTCCCCCATTTTTTGTAATTAAAATTTATGTAGGTAAATGAATTATTCATTGTGCGTGTAACTGTGTTGGACCTTATCTATGGTTGACAATTTTTAGTCAGAATTGAACTTGTGCATGTGGCACTATTTTGCTAATTAGAACAAGTACACGATTCGATATCTACTTTAAATAGTTTTTGTTTGGTGTTTCAGTGAAGTTTTTTTTTTTTTTATGGTCCATTGTAATTTGAAGTTTATGTTACAATATATATATATATATATATATATATAAACTTTATTTCCAATGAGAGATCGCGCATGGCCTTACCGTGCAGGACTCCTCTTTCCCGATCAAATTGCGACTATCCGAGCCGCTCAATGTTTTCAGAACGTGATTTTAAGGGTACCTGAAAAAAATCAGCAAAAAAATGATCAAGAAGGGCTTGATCTGAGCAGTTTTTTACTGAACCGTTCAATAAAAAACAATTCGGATCAAGCCCTTCCCGATCATTTTTTTTGTTGATTTCTAACGGGTACCCTTAAAATCATGTTCTGATCACTTTGAGCGGCTCAGATTGTCACAATTCATTCCAAAAAGGGGAGTCCCTCATGGTAATGTCGTGCGGGATCCCTTAGGAGATTTTAACTATATATATATACACACATCTACTTAACTCTTTTTTGTTTTGCATTTTACAGTGTTTTTTTGTTTTTTTCAATTGTCAAGTCTGAAAAAAGAAATTATGTGCCAAAGGTAATTGACCCCACAGTTGGCTCCACCCCAGCATCTTTCCCCTACACTTTTGAAGAACCCGGGGGTAGCTGCGCAGTGCGGCTGTCGGCACGGCCTTGCCAGCACCGGTCTAACGATTGGAGATGTCTACTGCGTAGAGCTCGTCAAGTACCTTAAGTGTATCAAAAATCAACTCGATTAATTATTGTTAAGTGCCTCATCGGAATACATATAACTTGAAAAAAATAAATCCTAATGGATACAAAACACTGGATCAAAACCGCTGAATCCATTCTTTCCAAGTTATATGTGTTCCGATGAGACATTTAACGATGTTTGATCGGGTTGATATTTGATAAACTTGTAGTACTCGACAAGCTCTACACAATGGACGTCTCCGATCGTTGGACCGATGCCGGCACGGTCGCGCAGCACCCACCCCGAGTTCACTTTTGAAATCTAATAATAAATTGTTTAGATATTTTATCAAATTTTTTTGTCATTCGTTAATCCTAATCTACTTTATCTTAGGGAACTCGGGAAGGAGATGAGTGCTTATGGGGATTGAACCATACCCATTTGTATGGAATTGAGAATATAAAGGAAACACCAATTATACTCCACTCTCACATGCAGATATTTTATCATTGCTAGTCTAAATGAATAAACTAATACAGGACATCTAGATGAATCGAATATATGGGTAAGATAATCTTACCGTGTGGGGGCAAAAAAAATCCAGAAACAGACGTCTAGCCAATTAAATTAAGGTGAGAAACTAAAAAATGGCCAAAACATGGTGGTGTTGGATTTTGTCTTCATTGCATTTCAACAACCCCTTCTGCACGTAGATAAGATAGATAAAACAAGGGGTCCCATGAAAGGATAAGCTTTTGGGTGTCGGACAAGTATCACACACGTGGTAATTCGTCGGTAATTTAAGTCGTTCAAAAAAGTTTTGGACGGTCTTAATTTTAGAAAAAAAAAAAAAAAAAGAGACTGGTGAAGTAAGGGGAGAAAGATCGAAATAAATTTGAATCATCTAAAACACATTTAAACGGTTGGGATCGTTGACTGTTACGGTAAACAAGACGTTTAAAAAAAAACTACTTCTGTTTTTGATACATATGACGAGGTAAGGAGGGACGAATAACGAGACCTACATTTCTCCAAACGAGGAGTGCTAGGAACAAAAAAAATAGGCAAAGAAACAATCTTTAAAGTGTACATGTACAGCTCAGATTCACTGTGCAGTGCATCTGAGCCGTTCATGTACACTTTAAGGGTCGTTTCTTTGCCTATTTTCTTTGTACGTAGCATTTCTCCAAACAAAAACCACCCTCACGCTCCCCAACTAAGGATGAATAGTATTTATTTTAGTTAGGTGACAAAGTTCCTTAATTCTTTTTAATTCATAGGATCTGAATTCTCAACTAACTTTTGAGACACCAATTTCATCGCTCATTAATAGGGGCTTGACTAAGGTAAAGACAAATCCTCAAATGGATTGACAAACAAATATTGACACTGAAAAATCTCGAACTTGAGAACTAAAAAGAAAAAAGCATACTACTGCTAAGTCCGGATCTTGAGCACCAGGCCAATCTCTTGGGGTATCTTTCTTTATGTTCTTTCAATATTCCTAATGCACCGTCACGTGGTGCCCTAAAGACACTGAATAATCTCTCAACTTTGAAAATATTATATATATATATATACACACACTGTGTCATCATGAACAAAAGAATTATAAGGCAACAGAGATTTTTTTAAAGGGGAAAAGATAGGATGACGTGTTGTAACCCAAAAGGTTGGCTACCTAGGTGATCATAGTTTTCGACTTAGGGCTTTGTTTCCTGTTAAAGTTTTATGTTCGATTCTTCTTATCAGTAACTCTTAGAGCCCATCACGTAATGACGTTTGAATGATATACTAGTTGATTTTCAAAAGAACTCTTGGGACCATTTCACCCTACATGTACGCGTTTGAAAAAGTTGCGGGAAGAGTTATTAAAATTCGTCTGAAGTGCACGTGAACTTACACAGACACCTTGTATTACCATTAAAAAAAAGAAAAAGAAAAAGAAAGAGAGGATAACGTGCAGTACATATTTCAGTAATAAAGTGTGTTTTAGCACATTTATTTTTCCCTTAGGAATAATCCTTTTCTTTTACTAACCACGAAGTAAAGGTAGATTCTTCTTAAAGAGTTGTCTCTGGTTTTTCTAAGGGCATCCACATTAGAACAAGGAATATTTAAAACAAAGAATATTTGAATATAAAAAAGGTATAATAAAGGGGGTGTTCCCCTTTTTCAAAAAAGTACTTTTTGGAAAAAGAAGGCAATTTCAAGCTCAAAAATCATGCATTTACGTAAATAATTTTTCTATCAATATGGATCTTGTTTGATAGATCTCATTGAGATCTTTTAAACGGTGTAAAAAAAATTAAAAAATCATTTTTCATTTTCGTTATATTTGAGTTTGAAATTACCTTCTTTTTCTAAAAAGTTCTTTTTTGAGAAAGGGGAACGCCCCCTAAGAAATCTGATCGATGCATTGAAAATTTTGAATTGAGCTTTCTAAAGCAGAAAAGTAACTTTTCAGATGATTTGGTCTCTTCTTTTTTTTTTGGCAAAAAATATTTTATTAATCTCTGAAGAGGACAACAAAGATTAAACGGAATCAAAGGAAGGCAAGAAGCCAACCGCACACCCTAAATAAACCAATTTGGTCCAAATTTTAAGGAGACTCGCGTGGTTATTAGGGCGTGTTTAAGCTAAGGAAAGAGAAGGCAAAAGGGAGAAAAAAAAGAAAGAAAGAAAGTACTGAAGCTCTGTTTATTTTGACATAAAGCATTCTGTGATTTAAAATAATGTCCAGTTAAAATAATTTCACCAAAATTTTTTTTCCTGATTTCATTTTTTGCTGTTTTGGTCAACAGTTTAAAAACATTCTTGCAATGTTTAAAGAAATGGACATAAAACAACCAGTTTCATAAAGCACATGCCAGGATGCGTTCTTTTGGTCTTAATTTAAATTTGAAAATTTTGTCTTTATTTGAATTTTTTTCATATTTGTTAATTTTACGTCAAACTTTTATTGATTATTGATTCGTCTAGATGAAAGGAATTAGAAAAATAATTTTTTTAATTTTATCCAAATATTTTGAGAAATAACTACTACTTTTTAGCGAAAAAATGACATTTTTAGCAACAGTCTTCTGCCTTTGACCCACTGAGTTGGCAATTTCATATTGTACTCTCTCCGTCCCTAAATAAGTGTTTGGCGCGCAAAACTAAGTCTTAAAAAAGAAGCATTTGTTTCGTTACAAAAATTAATTTTTTTTTCACAATTCAATAGATAGCAATGAATTCAATTAAATTGTGAAAAAAAATTAAATTTTTTAACAAAAAATATACATGTTTTGTAAAGTCTAATTTTATGTGCCGAATACTTATTTAAGGACGGAGGAAGTACTATTTACTTACTTGACTGCCATTTGTGGAGTTAAAAATCAACAGATCTGATAGATTTGATGCAGTAGATCAGAGATCGATTAATTTAGAGATAAAGATAGAAGGACGGTGGACGGACGAGGGGATTCTAGGAATTCTAGAGAGAGAAGGATGGGGACCATGGGGTTGGGTTGAAGAAGACCACACTACTAACTAGTGTCCAGTCCTGTTCCAGGTCTAGCTTGAGTTGTGAAACACATCAATGATCAGTCAATATTGATCACAGTGAGCAATAAATTAAGTTGACGAATCAAACGCGACTTCGGAAAACGATATTCTACTGTACTGTACGTGTGAAAGGAAAATATTTATTATTTTACTTGTTACAAAAAGTTTTTTATTTATACTCTTTTTTCTAAACAAATTAAGGCCCCGTTCCAGAACGGATTTAAGTTCTTATTTTTTGTCTAATAAGAAGGGTTGTTCCACAAAAGATTGAACAATTACTTATTTTTTGAGAAGACAATTTTAAGCTCAAAAATCATGTGTTTACGCAAATAATTTTCCTATCAATATGAATCTTGTTTGATAGATCTCATTGAGATCTTTAATACGGTGCAAAAAAAATTGAAAAATTATTTCTCATTTACGTTATTTTTGAGTTTGAAAATGTGAAATAAGCTGCTTATTTGGATTTTGTGGAACAAACCTTCTTATTTTTCTTTGAGAAATGACAAAATAAGTACTTATTTTTTAAGAAGGTTTCTGGAACGGAGCCTAAGTACTCCGTAAAAGCTTTTACAAGAAAAAATACTCCTATTTTGCACCATAAAAGAGAAGTTACAGCGAAACTACTCAGTACTGGTTTTCCTTAGGTTTTACAAAGAAAAACAAACGGAAAATGAGATTAAAACAAATAAACTTTTCATTTTGGTTTTCAACGAATAGAAGTGAAAGGAAAAGAGGAAAGAACAACAGAGGATAAGGGGAGGATTCTAGCTTTTCTTTAATCTTCCTTTAGATTTGTTCCACTTTGCTTTCATTTTATTACTAGAATCAAACAATTAAAGGGTGGAAGCACAAGAAAATCTTATCCTTACTTTTTATTACACTTCCTCTTTTTTTCTACGGTTAGGGTATGTTGGTTAACTTACGTGCACGTCAACTACTCTCATTTTCGGCCCGGTGAAAAACAGATCATCCAAGCTAAGATTAGGAATTTCACAAAAAATTACTTTCTTGCGGTCTGACTCGAAAATAGAACGCAGATCACTTGTGAAGAGCAAACTTACCAATCAACCGGACTAACCAGAGGACTGTTACACTTTCTTTCCTCGTGGTTACCTTTTTTCACTTTACTTTCATCCAACAATCGGAAGAAAAGAATAGGTTTACCGTCCCTTTCCTCATTTCCTTTTCTCACTTTGCTTTCATTGAATAATCAAACAAATGCAGAGGAAAAAAATATCTCAATTTCTCCTTTCTCACCTTCTATCCTAATTCCTAAAGCATTACTCTGTCATCTCCTTTCTCCTTTAAATACCCATCTCCCTTCCATCTCTTTTCCCCCACATTTCCACCTCTCTTGCTCTGTCATCTCCTTTTCCCTTTAAAAACTCATCTCCCTCCCCTCCCCTCCCTTTTCCCCCATATTTCCACCTCTCTTCTGTCATCTCCTTCTTCCTTCAAATACCCAACTCCCTTCCCCAACATCTCTCTCTCTCTCTCTCTCTCTGGAAATGGGAAAATACGGGTTGTTTGATCTAGAGAGGCAATACGCCTTCCACGGGGCGTACCATAGCAACCAAGTGAACACATGGATACACATGTTGTTCATTTGGCCAATCTTCTTCACTTTTCTTGTGATGTACTACTTCACCCCTCCTCTCTTTGATTGCCCTTTCCAGAGTTGCCTTGGCCTCGTACCAAATTTCGGGCTTCTGTTCACCATGACATATGTTGTGTACTATGTGTGTTTGGATAGGAAAGCTGGTTCTTTGGCTGCTTTCCTCTGTTTGTTCTGTTGGGTTTCTGCTAGTCTTCTGGCTAAGCATCTTGGGTTTTCTCTGGCTTGGAAGGTAGTTCTCCTTTATTAACTCTTTTCTCCATGCGTATGTACTTTTTTGGTGTATCTTTATTCTTTACTCTTGCTGTCTTTTTTTTTAATCAATATCCTCTGATGTGACTCTCATGCGACACAAATGAGACCGTGGTTGGTCTCATTTGATTTTCAAGCTTTTTATTTTGTTATCTTGATGGGTTTATTGTCCATCCAAAGACTGAGGTTGATTGGACATCAGCGTATATTTGTCACAAGAGTAATGGGCTAATGTGTGCGCAAACTCGATTTGTTTATTTCTCTTCAAACAAATATGATTCGATCGAGCCTTGTCCAATCATCCTAATTTCTGGCATGAATAAGCACATCGAGTGAATTGCTCAAATCATCGTCCGAGGCAATGGTGGGTCCCATTCTACGTCACACGAGGGATCCTACATGGTGGGCCTGTCCCAAATCGCCACGTGTGGTTTTCCTTTCTCAGTTACTCTTTTACGGAGTACTTTCTTTTTCTTTTTGTTGGGTTTTCCAATGATCCCATACATGTAATCACAAATATGGATTGAAACTAGAACTCGATTAAAGTGTTGTGTAAAAGCAATCATGTGTGTTTTGTGAAATTGAACAAAAGAAGAAAACAGAAAGTGTGTTTTACTGAGATAAAGTATTTGACGAGATTTTGATCAGTTGCTTAACTAGTTTTGCTCTTCTACCAGAGGTTAGTTTTGAAGTTTGTTATTCGGTTTTGAGATTGAGCTGTGTTTATGGTTGATAGGCCAACTAATTATGAGTCTGGACTCTGGACATTTGGTGCCCTTGGAAGCTCGGGCTGTGGTTGGATCAAGGAAGTGTGGAGGGATAGGAACAGCTAAAATGATGATATTACATTGTTTCCCACATTTTTCAGTCCCTTGGGAAATCCCTTTGCCAACCAAACCCCCCCCCCCCCCCCCCCGGCACACACACACGTGTGTGTGTCTAATATATAAGGTGTTTGTTTGGGTGTCCCTTGAACCGCCCCGAATATATATTCGTTAAAACTAAGTTCTTACTTTAACAGATGATGTGAAAAGTTGATTAGTGGAAAAGGACGGGCATAGCAGATGTGTCATTCTTTTTCAAGAATTTGCTGTATCCTGTTCAGTTCAAAGAATTCTATATCTGTTCAACAATCTCCCAACAGGTTTCGACACCTTAGAAAAGTCGCTAGCCTCGATATTGTGTTGGTGTCACTTTGGCCTTGTAATGCAATCTAAAATACAATTGGCAGCTTACTTTGATATTCCCTCTTTCACCAAAGCAGTAGCTAGAAGTCAAGAAAGAAAGAAACGGTTTCTCTGACTTGTTGGTTTTTTAACATTGTTTGAGTTTACACATGCATTATTGTTGATTTTGAGCTTAATTCATGGTCCATCAGATGACCTTGCCTGTGTGTTTCTGGTATGTAAGTTTTCAATTCATTCTATTGATATTCTAATAATACCAGCTGCTATAATTCTGTGGGTTTAAAAGTCGATTTGCTGATGCCTTTTCTCCGATGTCAATAGAGAACCGAATTTGCAAATGCTAAATAAGTAGCCTCATCTTGAAATAATTTGAGTAGTAACATACTAGCTTACATAAATATTCTTTCTATTTCTTTTGCTCAAAAACTGCATGAAGCTATATCCTTTAGGAGGTCTAACATTAACCTAAAATGGGGCAAAACTTAAACTTAAATTCCTGGACAACCTCTGCTATTAAAGGACATTTGTGCACAGAGTTATTCGTACATTTGCATGTCTATGTCTTGTCATGAGATAGCGTTTTTTTGTTATTTTAGAGCAATTGCAACTCTTCGAGTATACTTAGCTCCTGCTATGGGACGTTATTCCCGCTAAAATTAGAGAGAAAGGACTCTATTCATAGTTTGGGGACCTTTACACCTTCGGACATTTTTTCACGGTTAAAACTCTGAAGCAGGCATTGCCTAAATTGCATAGAGCTTTCTTCAAACCTTAGAGGTGGTAATAACGTGGAAAATGTTGTCAGTGTGTATTGTTTTCATGATGCCATGTACCGTTAGTTAGCATGAGAACCACATAGTCTGCCAGAGGTTTGTGACAGAATTCAGTTGGCGCACATATGTTTATTTATCATCTCATTGTTCCTTCGTAATTGAATATCTAAAATTTTGAACCTCCTCTGTTTTTGGTTCCCCCAATGGTTGAGGTGATAAACTGTATTCTTGACTGATTGCTCAAATTCAGACATTTTTTGGTTTCCTTCATTATGTGACCGAACCTCATTCTTTTCTAGATTAATTTTCTCTGCCATTCGATGTTAACCTTGATGTTTTTATTTCAACTAATTATTCAGGTTGTTCTGGGGGTTCAGTTATTCTGTTGGACTACGCAACTAATTGGCCATGTTGTTTTTGAGGTAAATAATCCTAATATTGACAGTTGTTTATCTCACCTATGTCCCCTGTCAGATAATACATACTTGTAATCTTTTGACAGAAACGATCGCCACCTCTAGTAGAGAACTTTGCTCAGGCCCTCCTGATGGTTCCTTATTTTGTATTGCTCGAGGTAAATATGTACAGTTGGTAATTAAAGGTTAATAAATGGCTAGTTTGAGTTGAAGATTAGACTGGATATGCGGTAATTGTTGGTTGCTTGCAGGCTCTCCAATCGTTCTTTGGCTATGAACCATATCCGGGGTTTAATGCAAGTGTGAAAGCAAGGAAAGATGCTGAAATCCAAAACTTGAAGGACAATAAAGAGAAGAAAATCTCATAATTTGATCTTGTTCATGTTAAGTGATCTGAACTTCAGTTAAGGCTTTTACATAACAATATTGAGAAAAGACATTGGCATGTACCTTTTCATACTGTGACCCGTATGTCATAACTATATGGTTGAATGTTCACCTATCTTCTTGCCAGAGCTCATGAATCCATGTAATCTAAAATACTTGATACATTGCAAATCATCCTACAAAGCCCTGGCTGTGTCTGTCAACTTGGGATACACACACCAACGAGGCTATTCCCAGGTTTCGGCTTTTGTACTCCCTTTTCTGTCATTGATTTTCTCACTCTAGCCATGTCATCCCACTGGCCCATGCTCGCATACGTGTTTGCTAAAAGAACATAATCACTACTATGGTCTGGTTCCAAATTCATAAGGTGCCTCCTTACTTTCTCCCCTAGTTCAACGTTACCGTGCAACCGGCAACAAGCTAACAAAGTCCTCCAAACAATTGCATTGCATTCCATTGGCATGCCCCTTATCAACTCATAAGCCTCCTCCACTAACCCAGCTCGGCCCAAAATATCCACCATGCATCCATAATGCTTTATTGTTGGCTGGATACGGTATTCTTTCCTCATACTATCAAAGTACCTTCTTCCTTCGTCAACCATCCCTCCGTGGCTACAAGCACATAGAACGCCTAAGAAAGTAATGTCATTTGGTATCTCAAGCTTATCTTCCAACAGTTCCGAGAAAAGCACCAATGCTTCATTAACAAATCCATGAATTGCTAACCCCAAAATCATGGAATTCCACGATACTATGTTCCTCTTACTCATCCCATTGAATTCGCTGTATGCTTCTTCAACTGCTCCACACTTCGCATACATGTCAATCAAAGCATTACATACTGAAACGCCGTCGAAAAGAGTAGCTTGGCCAATAATTGAGTGAATCCACCTCCCAAACTCCAATGCACCCAACGCAGAGCATGCCGCAAGGGTCACAACCAACGTCGCCTCATCCGGCTTTATATTGCTTCTCAACATTCTTGAAAACAGCTCAAGTGCTTGTTTATGTTTTCCACAATGGACATTGCAATCAATGATGGTATTCCAAGCTACCAAATTCGGTCTAGGTGTTTCTTCAAACAGTTGGCAGGCAGTTTCAATGTCCCTCAACAAACCGTACATATGAATGATAGTGTTCCTCACAAACACGTGGGTTTCGAGGCCAAGTTTCAAAGTACAACAATGCAATTGCTTTCCCAACATAGCTGATCCCAGTTGCCCATTCACTTTTAGCAAAAATGAGAGTGTGAAATTGCTTGCTACTTCTCCCTTTTCTTGCATTCTCTTGTAGTAATCGAAAACTTCACCGACTCGACTCGTCCTTCCGAACCCCCTAATCATGGTGTTCCAAAGAAACCCATCTGGGTTCTCAATGTTTTCAAAAACAGAAACTGCATAATCCATTGAACCACGGTCCGAAACGGCACAAAACAAAATGATCTTGCCAACAAGATACAGGTTTTGATCAAGGCCTGTGTGGACAAGGTGGGCATGGATTTGGTTTACATGTTTCATGGTGGAACAGTTGTTGAAGAGTGAGAGGAAAGCTTGCTCTTTTGGAGAGAGATTGCCATTTGGGTTTGCAGTTTTTGCAGTTATGGTTGATGAGAAAGATGAAACTCTGAGCTTTGGGTGAGGGAATGGAAGAAGGGACTGTTTGGTTTTGGGGAAGAAACAAAGTGATACTACTTTTAGTTGTGATTTCAGGATGTTGAGGCTGTTACTGCTCATGCTAACAAAGAAAACCACCGCAATGGTCGTGTAATTTTTTACAACATAGTAAATCAAGCCGTATCAACCCAGCAGACCAACGCTGAGGAACTAAATTGATCAGGCCGATAACAGTCGTCCTCTTACTTGCTAGCTAGCATCACGAAAGCGGAAATTAACATGCCCATCTTTGGCCTCTTGGTTTCTACAATAATTGTGGATTTTGTCGACGCCTATTGCCTTCTCCCTTCAATACAAAACTACGACTATTACCCTTCAATCGTAAAATGCTTTCGCAAGTGAGATTGAGTCGGTTATCAATAAAGATAACAAAGGCTCTTTTGGGGGCTTTTTATCTCATCACTAGGTAAAGAAAATTGTACCTTAATTTCCGATATAACACTCTTTTTAATTATCACTATGTCTAGGTTGTGCTGAGAACGTTTTAAGGGCTAGGAACGTCAGAGAACAAAATTACCATTAAGTCTAGGCATGTGCTGAGAACGTTATAAGAATAAATTATCACTAAGTCTAAGCGTGTGCTGAGAACGACTCTGAAAACGTTCTCAACTACAAAATATTTAGAGTTGAGAATAAGCGTGTGTTGAGAACTTTCTTAGAGCTAAGAATACTTTGAGAACGTTTCTCGACTTTGAAATATCTAGAGCTATCAGTATTCCCATTCAAAATCTAGGCGCATGCTGAGAATGTTCTCACAATTGAGAACAAACATTCTCAACAATCAACGTCGGTGGTCAAAGGTCAACGCCAATATTTGATCCAAAAAGTCTAAGCATCCCGACCGAGGGATCCGACCGAATTCCCGACGCCGCGCCGGGCCCACTCCGGCCACTGGACGGCTGATCGGAGCCAACCAAAAATTCTAAAAAATATATATATACAAAAGGATAGAGTGTTTGAATCGGTCACTTACACACATCGGATGCCGTTGATTCCCGCATAGACCCACTCGATTTTTTTTTATAGAATTTTTGGTCAGCTCCAATCAGCCATCCGATGGCCAGAGTGGGCCCGGCGCGACGTCGGGAATTCGGTCGGAATTCCCTTGTCGGAAACTGTAGTCTCTCTCTATTTGATCAGCAGTCATCAATAATGGTGGAGAAGTATTTTTAGTATAAAATTTTGACTCTCAATCAGTGGGAATTACTTTGGATTATCTGTATCTACACGTCAATGGCCCTCCTTCTTCTTCGTCGTGTGTATGGGGGGTGGGGGTTATATTGTTTGCGGTTTTTTTCTTTCACAATAAGACCTGGACGATTACCGTACCTAGGTAGCGTACAAGTTTATGTCCATCC
>BPLS01000220.1:335799-356720 GCA_019656275.1 Rhododendron kiyosumense | reverse complement strand
ATGGTGTCGTTCTTGTAGTTGGAGTTGTTGGCGTATCGGAGCTTTCCGTCTGGACGGAACTCGAACTCCAGGAACTCGTGACCGAACTTCCCCTTGTGCCCTACGTAGTACCGGAGGTAGAACTCCCCGCCACCGTTGTCTTCCTCCATTGCTCCTGCCATCTCTCTCTCTCTCTCTAGGATTTACCGGATTTTTCTGATGCTGCGATGTTGTATCTCTCCGTATAAAATGGCTGCTGCTTGGGGCAGATGAGTCGGCGGAATAGAAGGGTAGTTTAGTAATTCCATCCACCCTTCTCGAAATCCACCAGTAGTCCGGACCGGACCGGACCGGCCCAGTTTAAGTAAGATCTTGTTGGGCTTTAGGTTTTTTATTGGATTACTGGCTATTGGATTATTAGACCTTCTAAAAATAAATAGAGTACAATGTTGAGCTAATTTAATATATAGGTGGTTGGATTATTCTCCTTTTTACTAACAAATTATTTCCTCCATAATTGGATCCATCCTAAATTACCAAAATGATCTTGTCTCAAAGGGTAATGAAGCTATTGTTCAACTTCTGTGAGGTAGTATCAATTTATAGTACGTTGGATCATGCTTTATTGGACTTTTAGGAATTCAATAAAGTTACCGTTATAGGGCGGACTCGGTCTTGTTCCTTCAGTTAGTTACCGTTGTTTTCTTCTAATCTAAACTACAATTAAAAACCTAGTGTTAAATTGATAGCCAGGATGATGGCGGCAATAAATATTATTTATGGAACAGCTTGTGCCAACCAAAACATAGTATTGGATAAAATTAAAGAAGGAATATGACAAATATGGTAGAAGCAAGTGAGGCGAATGAGAGAAGATTTAAAGTGGTTCTCAATAGAAATGGTGCAAAAAATAATGGACTATGAGGCCAAAAAAAAAAAAACATTTCAAAATGTGGTGGCGGCAACTGACAAGAGTAGTTAATGACGTTAGCAATTTTGATGTACAAAGAAAATATATATCAACATAATATCGGCAACTAAATTTTTAATTGTGATCACATTATTATTATCATAATCTGATAGCATAATCATGTGTGTGTGATACTTTTTATCAAAAGTTATTGACCATTGATTTTAACTAATATGACGATCAATATTGAGGTCTGAGGGATTCTGTAAGCCAGACGAGTATTAATTATCAAAACACGTCATTGGCCGTCATTTTCCCTTAATTAAATTGTGTTCTACTTTTGTTCAACAAAGAACTTGTTTAGGGTTTTTTTAAAGCATTTTATGTTGTTGAGTTATTAATCTAAAATCGACAACTTATTGATATTGCTCCTTTGGATGAGATGTATAGCCTTGCCCTGTGCCCCTGTCTCCCTTTAAAAAAAGATAGAAGAAAGTATCGATTACGTTATTGCAAAGTCTGGCATCTTGTAGGAGAGAGAACTGGATCAAATCTTTTTCGGATCAATACTAAGGGGGTGTTCGGACAAATAAGCCAAAGTGGCTTATTTTTTGTCCTTATTCAAAATTTTTTAGCATCACTTGGCTTATTGTCAATTTTTTGGGGATTATTGCATCCTCACGACAAGAGGAATCTAAAAAGTAAAAAATTTTGACCGAAATCCAATTTTTTTGAATAAAGACAAAAAATTTGGCTTATTGGCTTATTTTCGTCTTTTTGTGGCTTTGTTTGGCTCATTTTTGGCGGGAAAGCCATTGGATTATGTAGACGAACAGGCCCTAAACTATATCTTGTAATTTTGTAGTTCTTATCTAGTAGTTAATATAGACTCATAAAATACACTTTTCGGATCAAATCTTTTTCAGTCCAAGTTAAGGATTGAAAGAAACAATTCTAATCTGGACCGCACATTGAAAAAATTAATGGTTTAGATCTGCTCATAAACTTTTCGTGACGTGAATAGTCTCTAAGCATATTAGAACCACTGATGGTAGCATTGAACGGTTTAGATTTTAACTGTCTGCTCCAATTCAAAATTTGTACCGGAGAAGATCTACTTTCTACACTCTTTGTTAGCAATGTGGATAAACTTGTCATTTGGACCCACTAGGTACTGCTCTGACCAAGGGGCGGCTACACTACACGAAATGTTATAGCCCAACAAAATAAAATAAGCTTAGCCCAAATAAATTTGACTATTTGATCGAGAACCTAAAACTTAATGCATTGTTGGTTTGGTTTTTGAAAAAATTTTAAAAAAATTGTAGGAGTAATAAGTGGAGAAAGATAGAGAGAGAAATGTTGAAAATAGGGGGAATCTAGGTGGAATCTCGGAGGAATTTTTTGAAAAATTCTTTTTGAGAAGGGAAGAGAACAAGGCATAAAGCAGTGAAAAAAAACAAAAGTATCAGGTAAAGTACTACTGGAGTATTATTCTTTCACGTGAATAACAAATACTGTCTTTTTCCCATATTTTTAGAACGAATACATCTAAATCTTTGCTCTAATCATATAACGTAAGCATGGGCGGCTTTACCAGTTTGAGGGGTTCAAAAAAATTACACTAAAATTTCGTATTCTTTAAATATAATTTAATTTTCCTTTGTTATTATTGCACTGGGTCATTCATGTATAGCCAATGTATTAAGTGAATCTACTTACAACTATGAGTAAATAGATAGTATATACTATATAACAACAAAACAAAACAAAACAAATCAAGCTCGATTCATTTTTAATCAAGTAAAAATCTGTGTTTACGATAGAGTTTTGCATTGCAAAAATTTTACGCACGATTTTGTTAATGCAGAACTAAAATCCTGGGTTCGCCGTTGGGCGGGCTCAGACCGAGTAGTAGCAATCCCTTGGGTGACTGGATCGCGCAATCCCCTTTTGGGATTGATAAAGATTAAAGACATTTACATTCATAACATCGTGGCATGCTGGGTGAACAAGTGGCCGGCCACTTATAGTATGATTTCGTCATACCACACAAGTGGCAGTGAATGGTGAAACCACTGCAAGCCCTTGGAAGGAAGACTCCAGTATTTGGTTGCAAATCCCGAAAAGTAACTACTTTTCTTATCAGGTATAGCGGCGGAGCTACGTTGAGGTCCGGGAACCCAGTCCTCCGGCCCCATCTTTTTGAGCATTTGAATTTTAAAATTTTTATTTTGTATATACTCAATTTTGAATATTACTGGCCTTTTTTGGTTTAGCTCCATAATACATGTATGACATAATTATTTGTATATAACTATTAATAATCTTAATAATTTTGGTTTGATTTGATAAAAAAATCAGTTATTTTACATTCTCATTTCTCAATTTCTTTTATAAATAAAAAAAATAAGCAAATGATAGTTGATGTAGCCTAAAGAGTCATTTTAATGTACAAATGTAAAGAATTGAAAAGCAAAAACCTTGTGATATAATAAGTATACGTTCCGATGAAAAATATATGTCAACTAAGTGTCTAAGCTGGCCCCCGGGATTAAAATCCCGGCTATGCCATTGGGTCCACTGCATGTATTATGTGCAGTTTCGAATTGGGCACACTTCAGCCCACAAGTGACGCATTTGTTGCATTATCAGTTCCTTTCGATAGGGGCCACGGCTGTTCGATCAAACAAGATAGGGGCCACGGGAACAGAGCCAAATCCGACAATTTCATTTTCAAAGCTTCGCATGCCCAAAATTAATATGGTCTTCATACCCATGAAACTAATTCTGACCACTAGCTGACACTATTCCGGCCGCAGCTTCTTTATATAAGTACCCAAAACTGCCTACTTCAAAACTATAACTCGTTTTTGGTTTTGGGTTTTGGTTTTGGTTTTTCACATGGAGGGTGATGAGAGCTCGAGCTCTTTTCCAATGGGAGAAACCGCACAAGAGACAGGATTGTCAACGCACATCCCGGAATGCTATGTGATTCCGACCTCCCATCGGCCTAGTTTGAATCCGGAAATTGCTTACGTACCGGTTATTGACTTAGTTGGGTTTCGAGATAGCTCCTTGCGGCGGTCTGTAACCGTTAATGACATAGGAAATGCTTGTCGCCGCTATGGATTTTTCCAAGTAAGTGCCAGACAAGTATGAGCAAACCCTTTCCACTTCTATATTGTTCTTTCTTGTTTTTTTATCCAATACAGTGATGGCATCAAGTGGAGGTAACAGTTTTAGTAGCTTTTCCTTTTGACTTACAGATTACAAATCATGGAATAGATCAATTTGTGCTGGACGGAGCTCTTTCTTCGGCCTTCGATTTTTTCCGCTTGCCCACGGAAGAGAAGGCAAAGTTCATGTCGAATGATGTGCACAAGCCGGTTAGGTACGGGACAAGCTTGAAGGATGGAGTAGTCGATAAGATTCAGTTTTGGCGAGTATTTCTTAAACATTACGCGTATCCCTTGGAGGACTGGGTTATGTCATGGCCTGAGAACCCACCAGCTTATAGGTACATATTTCGGTTCCAGTCATTTTTGGGTTATAAGTCATGGCCAACACTCCTCTGTTGTACGTGTGTTTTCGATTGAAATACTTTATCCGAAAATTCTGGTTATTTTCAGGAAGTTCCTGGAAACAGTTATTGGAAAACAGTATGTGTTACAAATTTTTTCGTAGCGAGTGATCATTAGGCAAGAAAGTGTGTGTCTTTTTCTTTCCTTGCTCTCCAAATGATATCAAAACAGACCGACTTAGTGGCCTCGTACGTAGGGATGAAGCCAGAAATTTCACGATGTAGAGGCGACTATGCATGCGAGAAAAAACTATAAATACACATGCATAATAACATAAATACATTAACACTAAAAAATAACGTAAATGCATAAATCGGTTTAACTAATGGGATTGATCTTGATGTATGTGTCTTGTTTTTCTTTATTGTTGATATTTTTTTTATTTATCACAACTAAACGAATTCGGTACATGAGTTTTCATGTTACTTGATTTTACCAGTCAAAAAACAAAGAATTAGAAGTTTAGAACAACAATTGGGGAAAGACATACCTACAACTTAGATTTCACCAAAAAAATTTAGGATTTCCAAAATGTCTTCTCCTCCTCCATTGCTATTTTCTTGAAATTTCCTTTGAAGTCTTAATAATTGGAGATGTTTGTGCTAAGAGAGAGAGAGAGGGGGTTTGGTGTGCCATTGAGATTCTAGGACAAAAAGAAATAAAACTGTAAAACACTAAACCCATCTAAGATGGAAGTTTATTACTTGAATATTCATAATATTAACCCTCTAGTTTTATGTTTTGTTATATTTTAACCCTTAGCATTTAATCATTAATGTTGGTATCCTTGTATTTCAAAGGTTACTATTTTTTTTTTTCAAAATTCTACACAGGGGCATGCTTATATACTTTCACATGAATTATTATTATTTTTATATATAATAATAGTATTTTTTTTTTTTTGCAGGGGCGACCGCCCCTTTCTGGCTCTATCCCTGCTTGTACGGTAGTCGTAGATCTTTAACACGACTATTTGTAACGTTACGATTGCCAGGGAACAAATGGGAAGATATGCTGCGGAAGTGAGGAAATTAGCCTTGGAAATTACGGGAGCCATTACAGAGAGCCTTGGAATCGGTGCCAAATACCTCAGCAACAAAATGGAGGAAGGAATGCAGGTCATGGGCGTCAACTGCTACCCGCCGTGCCCCCAACCGGGCCTTGCACTAGGACTTCCGTCTCACTCGGACTACAGTTGCTTAACAATCCTCCTTCAGAGCACAACCGGCCTCGAAATCTTGGACACCGAGGATGGAAAATGGAAGGCAGTCCCAGAGCTTAAGGGTACCCTACAAGTCCATGTAGGAGACCATGTTGAGGTGCTTAGCAATGGGAGGTACAAAAGTGTGGTACATAGGGCTACCCTTCGTAAAGAGAGGACTAGAATTTCTATTGCCAGTCTCCATAGCTTGGGCATGGATGAGAAAATGGAGACTGCTAAAGAGCTTGTGGATGAAGAGCATCCGAAGGGATATAAAGAGAGCAGCTTCAGAGATTTTCTAAATTTCCTCGCGAAAAATGATCTTGCTGAGGGGAAGGGCTTCAAAGAGACACTGAAAATCCAATATATAGCTTCATAGTGACACTGAATCCAGCAGCTTCAGAGCTTGCGTAGTATAACTTGTTTGGTTGTTTGGTTGATTAGATGTCAAATGGCTTTTTATAAACGAAATCTCTAGATTGTCCTTAAAATTTGAGTAAGAATAACTTATTCACTTTATGATTCGTTTATCCATTTATGTTCTAACAGATTGAAATAAGCACAAAAAAAAAGACCCTTCAAATTGGAGTTTAAAATAATCTAGCTTTTTTGGGTGAAATAATCCAGAAAAGCTAAATAAGTGATTATTCATAACTGGTAACAAACACTCTTCATTGCCGTTCAAAAAAAAAAAAAAAAACTCTTCATTAGTTTTTTTTAAAAAGCAAATAAGCTAAAATAAGTTAAATTATAAGTGCTAGCAAACGGGGTTAATATCCACCTTTTCTCCATTGGCAATAACAAAAAAAGGGAAAATCTAGTAACATACCCTTCAGCGACAATTCCAATCACAACTGTGCCCACAATCGTGTTAGATGTAGGGAACTTATAAACATCCAACGGCTTTGAATGCAACTGTAGTTTGAGTTGCGTTTTAAAGTTGTGTTCATATCTCATTTACTCTAAAAATACAAAAATCATTACCTACCATTTTGATTGGTGAATTTTTTTTTTATTACAGAATTATAAACATATCAGAGGCCACACATCTTCAATTAACATTTTTTTTATCAGGGAAAAATTACTATTAACATTATTTTTTTGGTTCTATTGGAATGTTCACCCAACGTGTGAACAAAATAATCTTGCTGACCTGTCGGCAGCATTGAATTGAAATAACGTGCCGAATAGATCGCGATCGATCTATTGCTCCAAGGAATCCGAATAACCCCTCCCTTTCTCTGCTCGGCTATCCCCGGTTAGTCGGTGTCGATCAAGATTATCCGTCCAAATTCCGGATACCCAGACTAGAATCCGTCCCCATCAAACCAGTCATGAATCCCGAATAGTGAGTATCCGATCGATGCCTTTTTGTTCGAAAAATTCTTGCACTCAATCGGTCGATTTTTCTTTTGTTCCTCTCGGTCAGTTTAGGGCTAGTTCAGGTTCCGATTATATTAGATCTGGGTTTTTTTTTTTGCTCTAGTTGATCGTAAACGCGTTTTACGCTGTGAATATCTGAGTTGTTGACCTGATTGGTTTTACGTAGACTTTTATGACGTTGTTCATATTGATTGTATATTTGATTTTGGTCTTGAGGTTGAATCTTTTTCCCCAGTTGGAATATGCGGAATAGTTTTCAGTTCCCGGAATTTAGATGAAAGGTAGTGACTAGTGAGTAAAGAGCTAAGGGAAGTGATTTAATGGGTTTTACGTGATGGTGGTAGTTGAAATCATCAATGACTAAATGTCAATGTTCTAAAAGTTGCTAGGCGATTGTCAGGCTTTCGGTCACCTTTGAGCGAATCGGCGATTAATTGGTGCATATTATTTAGTAATCGGCGATAAATAGTTAGTCGGACCTAATCGGATAGGCCCAACCAGCGATTATTCGCCAATTATTTCCTTGTTTAGAACACTGCTAAATGTATTGTTATTCTTGTTCACTGCGAGTTATCCTCTCCCTGGATATTTGGGAAAAGAAGAAACTGTATTTGTCTATTGCAAGAGAGGATTTTTAAGTGTTGTAAATCATGAATCATCATTCTGCCGAAATGGGGTTTGTGGAGGATCGTGATGAAGTGTTGCTATGATGGCGTTCTTCTGTCTGTACCGCCATGTTATGAGAGGAGAGAAATGCCAGTAAAGCTGCAATTTTTGTGGTGAACTGCTTTCGATGCATGTTTTAACAGTTTAACTAATGGCTACCCAATATAATGCCATGCCCAACAAAAGGAACAGGATTAAAGAAGGAAATCAACTGGTGGTTAAGTAAATGATGGTAAAGGGAGTTGCCGCGCCCGCGCCCGCGCCCCCCCCCCCCCACCTAGTGGACAGTGGGAATCGTGGGATTGATCCTCCGAATTAGTTGAGGTGCACATATGCTTGCCTGGACACCTGAGTTATCAAAAAAATAAAAAATGATTGTGAATGCAGTGGTGTTTGACCTTCGTTATAAAAAAAAAATTGTTATGGGGGTAGTTCACTAGCAGCATTTGACAGGTTTATCGGACTTTGTTGTATTTTTGAGTTAAGTATCACGACTAGATTTTACCTACAAGATATGATTCCAACAACAAAGGTATTCAAGGGGAAGAATAGTTTGATGTTTGATATACTCTTAAATAGGCAGCAATTTTATTTTATTCCTTGGAAGGTAGAAGTTGTATTTTCCTTGCCAAATATTTCTAATTTTTCAGCTGAGTATTGTTATACATTGTCTTTTGCAGTGACTACTTGTTCAAACTCTTGCTGATTGGAGATTCTGGAGTTGGAAAATCATGTCTTCTTCTGAGATTTGCTGTAAGGGCATTGGATTGCCTTTAACCTCTCCTACTTCATTTTGATGAAGTAGAATATTTACGGTCTCCATTGCATGCTTGTTAAATGTTTTCTACTTTTCTAAGTTACAGCATCTCATTGGATTACTGCACCAGTTGGGGGAAGCCCCATTACTTAGATATCCCCTCTCAATTTAGCTGGATATGTTCCTTTTGCTGCTCTCTCCCTCTCTTGTGCATCTGCATACCTGCTTCTGCATTTTGTGGTCCCTGCTTTGTAAACTGATTAGGTTTGGGTTAGGTTTAGCAAATGAACAGTCCAACATGTTAAGCAGCATTCACTAGTTATATTTACCCTCCTCCTTTTGGCTTTTTACCTTTTTCATTTGCTGTTAATTAATTAGGAGCATCTCCAAGGGTGGTAGCAAAACCAAAACCAAACTACATCTGAAGAGCCACATAAGCAAAACTCTCTCCAAAGGTGTTAGCAAACTTGTCATATTATTTTGGTGTAGCTCCCTTTCTCTTCAACATGGAAGAGAGAGAAAGCACTCTTCAACCGCCATCTCACCAGATTTATAATGCTTATTATTGATGAATTGTTGATTTCTTAAGCAAAGTGAGTCCTTTAGAGTAAAAAATAGTGAAAAAAATTAAATTCTAAGAGTCTCTTGAAGTGCATAACTCTTTAACTTGCCACATGGGTCACCAAAGTATGTATTTGATATAAAATTTTGTTTCTTACCTTGGAGATGCTCTTAACTGTTGGAAACATTCCTATCAATACCCGTCTTATGAATCTGATTGCCATAATAAAATTGTAAACTCAACAATTCCTTTGATGACACTGTGTGTGATCACCAGGATGAATCTTTGAACGCGAGCCGCTTGTAAAATCTGTATGCATGATTGCTTGTTTCTTCGTTTTTCTTATATCTAGTTCTGTCGCTTTGCCAGTAAGAGAAAAATTCAAAATTATACCATCAGTGAGACTTTGCTATTACATCCAGTTGGCACCATATCATTGTTAACTTCTCATTTCTTTATTGCTTTTGCGTCATTAGATGAAAAGAGTACAAGGGTTATGTACTGCATTCAAGGTTCTAAAAGACGCTAGGCGCTCCCAAGTAGGCCGGGTACCGCCTAGCACCTAGGTGGGGACTAATCAGCCGCCTAGCACCTAGGCGGGGGACTAGTCGGCCGCTTAATCGCCTAATCACCTAGTCGTTGGACCCCCGCCTAGCGCCTAGGTGGGGATTTTAGAACACTGATTGCATTAAGTTGTGAGTTGGCCGTTGTCACTTATAAAGTTATATACATTTGAGTTTGTAGAATTTTTCTTAGTCAGATTAACTACACAGTGTAGGAAGTTCCGTTGGTTGTGTATGTGCTTACAGTATACTAGCTTCTTCATATGTGAGAAATGTGGATGTATATAACTAAATCATGGTACAAGTTTATCTGTTCAATACCCTAGTTTTCATGGTTGTTAGAATTGTACGATTCACAATTCGTATCATATGATTTGGTGGGTAATCAATAAGAATAGGCTGCCTAAATCGGAAATAGCTGTGAATCGTAAGTGAATCTGTGATCTGAATTGGAGACTCGGTGAATCGAATTAGTGAATCAAACGATTCACTTAGAATTTTTGAAATTCGTTTTTTACTCTAGTTTTGCTTTTTTGTTGTTGGAAAAGGGTTCAAACTAGTTTTTTTGTTCAAGGTCTTTCGTATTGTTATATGCCATCTTTTGTCTATGTTTCTCCTTATGTATTATAGGTAATAAGAAAGGGAGATTTATTACAAGAGTGAATCGAAAATGAGAAAGATAAAGGGAATACAACTACCCAATAGACCTTCTAAGGGTTTGTTTGTACTTTTAACTCTTTTTTACATAAACAACCACAAGTAGGATTCACAAATCATCATTTCTTGGTAGTTGCAATAGAAGCAACTTACCTAATACTCCATATTATCATCAAATCATCATTTAGAAGAAATTTTTATTGATTTAGACCTAAAACTTGCATTTGTAGTATATATTTTTGTTACCTGAATCTATAAACATAGGTTTCCATGCATTATAGAGATCATGACCGAATCAGAGCGATTCACGATTCGGAAAAGAACCATATTGATTCTCGATTCGACTCACGATTTGACAACGTTGTTGCTTTTAAATACAATGTGATTACCTCTCACTCCAACACAGTATATTGAACCATTTATGTTGACATGGAAAATTCTTGCATTTTGTTTTGGATGAGTGGGTTATTGCCTATTGGGCAGTTGGTAATGCAGTGTGCTGGATTTTTTGATTAATGAATGAGGTATTGGGAGTTCCATCTGAAGAAGCAGGGGCTGTGGCTGAATATGAATTCTGATTGTGCACTAGATACCGAAGTTGCTTATATCTTTCTTGGTTCATGGGAGTTGAATCCTGTGTAGACTGACTGCTGCCTTTATGTCTTTGGTGCAGGATGATTCTTACGTGGACAGTTACATTAGCACGATTGGTGTCGACTTTGTAAGCATCTGTTATCAATGGGTTTATTTGTGTGAGTGTCAACTAGACATAATGAATAGCTCTAATGATGTTTATTTTCCCGTCATAGAAAATACGCACTGTGGAGCAAGATGGAAAGACCATTAAACTTCAAATTGTAAGATATTTAATCTCCTCTAAAATATACTTTTGCCATTGTATTGGAAGTTTGGAACTGTATGATGCAGTGAGCAAATACTTTTGGTTCAAGATCTTAAAAGGTAATGGTTAACTGGCCAAGATTCTTTCACCTTACTCAGAGTAGGAAGATCATTACTCCGTAGTTTATATGGTTATTCCAATACTTTGGATCCCGTTATTCCGTAGTAGCGACTGTTACATCATTCTAAGCCTCTCAAGCCAAACATCTCTGAGCAGATGGGAAATGAGTATGTACGAAGTGTTTTGGGTGTTATTCCCACTAGCAGTATTTTTATTGGATGACGAGATGATTCTGTGCCATAGTCCCTAGTATTTACTTAGCCCGTTATATCATGTTTGTTGAGGTTCTTGGATTTTTACATAATCCTCTCCTATTCTCCTTTTCTTTTTCTTTTGCGGGCATGCAGTGGGATACTGCTGGGCAGGAGCGCTTCAGGACAATTACTAGCAGTTACTACCGCGGGGCACATGGCATTATAGTAAGTTTTTGACTTCCCCCTACTGATTTTCTTTCTTCCTGTATTTTTTTGCACTTCATTTTGTTATGTAATTTGGCATTTCATGCAGATAGTTTACGATATAACAGACAAGGAGAGTTTCAACAATGTTAAACAATGGTTGAGTGAAATTGATCGATATGCCAGCGAGAATGTGAACAAAGTTCTAGTTGGAAATAAATGTGACCTCACTGCTAAAAGAGCTGTGTCCTATGAAGAAGCCAAGGTACAAACCCGATATCCTTGCTTTTCTTTTTACTTATTCGTAATTTCTGGCAAATAAACACATTCCTTAATCAAATCAGGGTTGTGCTTCTCTGTTGTTGACAGGCATTTGCAGATGAAATTGGCATTCCATTCATGGAAACAAGTGCAAAAGATTCTACTAATGTGGAACAGGCATTCATGGCCATGGCTGCTGACATTAAGAACAGGTACTTTCTTCATTATCTGGATTTAAGCTCCCCTCCATTTTCATGTCCATTTTATAGTACTTGTACTTGGTTGCCCAAGTCCCTTGTTTATTGCAGTTTTCAGAATCACTCTTGCAGAACACTGCTCAAAAACTGATTTTGACAACAGAAACACAGATCTTTTTTCATATCATACCCATTTTGATGCAGAAATGGTTTTCCATAATATGAAGACATGTTTTTTGATGTTATGTCAAACTTAAGCTACTTACTGAATAAGGTGAAGAAAACAACTTTTTGTGTTTTCCAAAAATTCCAAACACAAGTTTTCTATGTTCCCAAGAATGGGCACCAAGAAAAGATTCTGACAATTGTGTTACCAAACAGGGCCGAATACGCGGTTCTATTGGTCTAGAACTAAAATGGTATATGCAATCATGTTCACAAGAAGGCCCAAACTTCTTGAAGTATTTGCCACAATTGTTGAATTTGCAGTATTTGCCTAAAATCTCCCCCTTCATGGAGAGAACTTTTGTTCTTCCTTTTTTCATTGTTCATTCGGAGGAATTTCTAGCTAAGACAAACCTCCAAAATCATTTGACATCGTAGTTGATTATCTTAATACCCTTAAGTTCTCTTGTCAATGTTATATGTTACAATTGTGGTCTTAATTATTCCTTCAACATCTCGTAGGATGGCAAGTCAACCAGCTATGAACAATGCAAGGCCACCTACGGTGCAGATACGAGGGCAACCTGTTGGCCAGAAGTCAGGTTGCTGCTCTTCTTAGTCGGTTCTGTCTCCTTTTGAGGACATGCAAATCATTTCTTCATTGCTCACTTTTATCGTAGAAGACCAACCTCCCTCTTCATTGCTCAACTTTTATCATGAAGACCAACCCTCCAAACAAGGCTGTTGTTTTTTTCTGTTTCTCTGTTTTGTTTGTAAAATATCACAGAATTCCAATTCGCTGTGTCTATTTCATCTTTGAACAGCTTCGTACATGACTGTTGCTTTACCCATCGGTACCTTATTTTTTGCTTCTATCCTCATGTCGATTGTCTAGAAGGGGCGAAGCTTTTTAGTAACTGAGTGTTTGGAGGGACATATCTGGATTCTGGAGGCAAATTTGTGAATACTTTTGGGCATTCCTATAGTAGAAACATGGATTAAGTCAATGATTAATTATAATCGCGCTGAATTCCCAATTCCTCTAGTAGTGCACAAAACTGTATTTATCTGAATTGCTCTCTCGTAAGAAGTTGATTTGCAGGAATGAAAATGGTCAATTTCTTGGTCGCAATGGACTGACCATACCGAAGTTGGTGAACGATTATCCCATTGGTATTGTACATTCTTTCAATTGTTTACTGAGCCAAACAAACATGAGAATGATCATTCCAAACAAAAAGATAAAACTGAAAACAAGGGGTTGGCATGCAATGATTACTAACTGAGCGGTACTAGGAACACGTTTTGAACACAGTACTAGGAACACAACCCCACATATGGTTTTGAACACAGTTGTGCTCCTAGACTTTTTGTACAACTCCTAGACTTTTTGTTTCTAACTGGCATGATGCACTCAAGTCTCCTCATTTATTTGAATTGAAATTTGAAATTTTTTTTGAAAAATAGTAGGGGTAATAAGTGAAGAGAGATAGAGAGAGAAATGTTGAAAATAGAGGGAATTTAGGAGGAATTTAGGGGAAATTTTTTGAAAAATTCTTTTTGAGTTGCAAAGAGAACAAAGCAGACAGAAAACAAGATTGGTCGCGACTAGATGAACATGTTAGATATACTTGGTTGTCAATTTGTTACTACAGATTTGGTTGTCTAGCAAAAAAACAGGCCAAACCGTACGGTGATATAGTAGTAGTACAAAATAAGGATGGAACTCAAAAATGAAAAAGATAGAACTTTATATAACTAAATGGAGTTCATGAGCCAATACAGCAAGTCAAAACCGAAATAAAACAAGCAAAAGAATGGCCGGGGTGATTTTATTCAGCAAAAATGAAATTTCCTCAATCCAATTTCAATATCTACCTTCCCACATTAATATGAGGAGGTCATAGATAGATAATTTTATAACTGATTTGAGATTCAAACCACTCCAAATGTGATTCCAGAGTGCCTATCTTAGCCACTGAAGTTCAGGGGTCCAGCTTGAGATGGTCCATGTAAGAGCTGCTGAGGTAAGAGACCACTTGGTGACTGAGACATATAAGGTGCACAAGTAGCATAGTTTCCATAGCTATTAGGCATGTAGAAATAGCCATGGTTAGGGATATTCATAACGGGAACGAAGGACACGGTTGGAATATCAGTGGCTCCGGGGAAATTCTGCCTGATGCTAGGGACTCCCACCTGCATAAATAAGAGAGAATCAATGTACTAATTCTGGCTATGCAATGGAAGAATATGTATTGACTTATGTTCTTGGGTTTTTTCTGTGATTGATTGTTTAACGACCTTAAAATGCATACAGAATGTCGAATGTCAAAACTCAATATAGGCTGAACTAATTTTGGGTGGGGATTCTTGACATGACTCAAAGTGTCAAACCATATACGAATTAGGGTGTAGTTTCAAAGTACATGAAAATGAAAATGACGCATGTTGGCTATTTTCAAATTGTGTATCCTGAAGTGGACACAACACTAATCAATAATATGTTTCCGTTTAACACTAATCCTGGCTCATATGTAACACACGTTTTGTATATTCCTATATTATCTGTAAAAATAACTTTGCCATTGGATAAAGGATAACAAATCCTTATGTGCTGTTGAATTGGATAAATATTTTATTAATCGTGTCAACAGTGTCATACTAGGATTGATGACGTTGTTGACAGGTTGTGTTACTGTGTAAACATATCATACGAGGATTGACGACGTTGTTGACAGGTTGTGTTACTGTGTAAACATATGATACTACTAGTAAACACAAGTCGTGATAGGGTTAAGGATTTTCCGACACCCTCAGATGACACGCCCAAACTCGTGTCCACCCCTAAAACTTGTACTTCTATGTAATCGGGCAGTCATATGGACCATCTTACCATGGGCATGCATGGCATTTGACGGAAATCAGGAACACCATAACTCGCAGCTATGGGTACAACTGGGGTCACTTCCAACGGTCTTGCAACATCTGCGGAGGTACCAATTGCCTGTAAAGATAATGGCCCAGTTAGTCACTAACTAGTCATCCATTACAATTCCATACAATTTTAAGTGCATTGGAAGTTCTAATTTGCAACCACCTGTGTTTTGCTGTGGCCAAGGTGGTTCAAATTAGCAGCAACAGGAGAATCATCACCCTAATACAGAGCACAAGATATCATTACAACCAATTCTCACATCATCAGCGAAAAAGAAAAGAAACGGGTTTGATTTGTTTGGTGCAAGTTGTGCAACTAAATCACCTGAGGCAGGATTTCAGCAGTTCTGTCAGGGGGTACTTGGGGAGGAGGAGAGTCGTGAGTTCCTGCAGGCTGTTTGACAGACATGTCAAAGAGGCTTGATCGGCGTTTCTTCTTGTCACCTGAAGTCAGCCGGATAAAATATTTCTGGGCATGGCTAGCCACCTGAGTTGGAGTCCTTGACCGCACATGATTCTTTGAAATTCCCCTCCAATCTCCTTTCCCGAGCCTCTCCAATCCAGCAAGGAATGCTCGGTGCTCATCCTCAGTCCATGGCACCCCTGATGAAAGAAAAGAAGAGCACATAATTAATTCAAGGATTTCCCACAACCCACATAAAGTCTTGTATAGAACAAGTGAAAGTCATAACTAGGAATTCACCCTCCAGAGTTTGATGAGCTTTAGGGCGTGTTTGGATCACGATTGTGTGGGATATACTAAGATAAGAGGGAAAAGGTTGAACCTAAATTCCAAATTCAGCTTCCTCCTTGATCTCATCTTATTTTTCTGTCCTTTTCCTTACATTCTTCCACAACAGCCTCCACTTTTCATTCTTCTGAAAAATATATACGTCCTCTTTTCTTTTTCTTTTTTTCATCAGTCAAAATGCCCTCAGGGCGAAGAATATATACGTCTTTGGGAAGCAATTTTTTGGTAGGGCATTGGGTAAGTCCTTGTTAGCATACAATAATCAGCAGAATAACTATGAACGTGTTAAGTTTGCAAGAAAGGGCAAAAAGCAAGAGGCATAGAAAAAAAATGAATATCAATTACAAAACACATCGTTAACAGATATGATCTGCATTAATCATAAACAATCATCTCTTTGTCCTTCCAATTATCAACTGAATTAGATAGAATAAAGAAAAAGTTAACAACAATACAACAAGAATCAGAATCAATCTGGAGAAACACCAAATTGAAGGCAATCAACATCACATAGAACAGATAGCAAGAAAAATCTTACAACTATAATCCAAAAGGTGAAATTAGAGAAACCCGGCCAGATCAGAACAAGACCCAAAACCATTGATTCAGATACATACAGAAGAAACAAAAAGAACCCAGAAAAACGTAAATACGAAATCGATGGTTTCTTACCCTTCTTCCTTTCATGGGCTCTCCTGGAATGAAGGGGGCCGTCAGACGAATACCCATCATCATCGGCGGCGACGATTTCTCTATGACATGCAACAATATTCCCCATGCTCTTGCACTTCCTCATGGAATCCTCTCCTTTTTTCTCGGCCAAAATGTTGACACCGAAAAGCTTCACGCACACCCCACTTTTTCCATTGCAACATGTCCTCGAGTTATGCCCGTTGTTTCCACAATGAGAACACTTTCTCGCCGATTCCTTCACCATCTTCTTGCCTCTCTCTCTCTTGTCTGTCTGTCTCTCTCCCCTCTATATATATGCAGAACCACGGATTACAACAATTACTAGCACACCGCCTCTATGATGAGAGTTTTTTTGTATGTATGTAAAGGAATCTCGAATAGCATTATCTCCCTATTTATATAGACGGACACAGAGAGAGAGAGAGAGAGAGAGAGAAACAACCCTTGAATGTTTTTCGCGACCACAATTCCCCCGAAGGTATGTGTCAGGCATTTTGAAAACCGAGATTGGGGGATTATTTGCTTATCTGTAGTACTCCGTAGTAATTATTTTTGGAAACTACCCAAAAAGCTTTTACTCCTTCCTAATGTGAGCCCATTTAAATATTTACCGTCTGATCTTGGAAAGTACTATATATTGATCTTGGAAAGTATATATTGCTGGGGCACACAGATTTGAGTGTCATTAATTATGGCTGGATCTGGATTCTATGCAATTGGATTGCAGAGGATTTTGGTTGGATATCTCAACAATTAATTGTTCAAATTTGTTAGTAGAGGTTGCCTTTTTCACTAACGCTATGTGAAAGAGGTTTTCGCGTCGTTCCATCTCGTCATTTGTCTCGGTAATTGACGGTCTGAATTTTAAATAAAGTATTCACGAGAATAGTTTAATAGTTTATTTAAAATTTGAATAGCTCAAAATATTTTTGGACGGATAAAATTGTTTTCCTCTTCCGTAAAGAAGATTTTCTCTCGTTAGTATCTTACTATTGGAATTGTGAATATCTTGCCGGTGAGATACTGAAAAGTTTGGACCATAGAAACACTTAGGGACGGTCGATTCTATTTTTTTTTATATACGGACGGTGGATTTTCTAAAGTGTACTATGGCTCTATGTGTTATTTTTTTTATTGTCATTTTAGGTGTTGTTCCGCTTTCTTTTTAAATCTTCTTTTTTAGAAAGAATGTAATTTCAAGCTTAAATATAATAAAAATGAAAAATAATTTTTTAATTTTTTTGCACCGTTTAAAAGATCTCAATGAGATCTATCAAACAAGATTCATATTACTAGAAAAATTATTTGCATAAACACATAATTTTTTAGCTTGAAATTACATTTCTTTTCTAAAAGTTCCTTTAAAAAAAAAAAACTGGAACGGGGCCTTACACTCATCTTAATTACCTTTTTGGGACTATTCAGTTGTGCATTGCCGTGATCCCATCTTGACAATTCAAGCTGTTCATATTATGGATAGTAATGATAATTTTATGCATCCAAAATATCGACTTGATCGGATATCAATAGACTCTTCATTGAAATACTTTTTTCCATTGACAAAATGATGATTCGACATATTTACTCTTCATTTTCGATTGGCCTGATTATTTACATAAACAAGTTTTAAATGGGCTCAAGAAATGAATCTTACAGATCACTAATGTGAAACCTACTATGAATCTGCCATATTGCAACTGTACGAGCAATCAGGGTTATTGGGATCAGAGAATTTACACATCCTTTTTTAACTTGTTCGGCTAAATAATCTATTCTAAATTATTTTTTGTCTTTATTCAAAAAAAAATTTATTTGTTAGTTTTTGTCAATTTTTTGAGGATTATTGTTTTGTCATGACGAAAGGAATTTATAAAAAATTACGATCAAAACCTAATTTTTTTTGAATAAAGACGAAAAAATTTGATTTATTGGCTTATTTTTGTCTTTATTCAAAAAATTGAATTTCGGTCATAATTTTTTTTGTAACAAAGCAATAATCCAAAAAAAAAAAGCAAATGAGGACAAAAAATAATCTACAATGGCCTTTTTAGCCGAACACTGTTAAACTTCATTAGGGGCAAAAAGTAGCAGTGGTCCCAACAACAAAAAATTTGATGTGATCAAATGTTAATCGGTCCTTTAGAACTCTATGATAATTAATCGGTCCGGACACATAATGAAAAAAATAAAATAGTTGTCTATACCCATTTTGCCACAGGTTTCACAGGTGCTGCTGTGCCCTGTGAAGTAGGGATGGTAATGGAGCAGATCGGAGTCGGATTTTGTATCTCCTAAACCCTTCCCGTTCTATATCGGATTGGAGTCGGAGCGAGAGAAATCGGGGAGGTGTCGGGGTTGGGGGCAAATCGGGTCCCCATCCACCATAATAATTTGACTAGTTTTGTTATTTTTAGAGTGTTTTGAAAAAAACAAGATATTGATGATTGATGAGAGTTTAAAAAAATAGAAATAAAAAAAACAAAGATATAAATTAGTGTTTTATTAATTGGTATATTGCTCTTATTATATCAAAACAATAAAATTTATTTAGACAGACACATACAAAAATATAAATAGCTATAATCGGGTTCGGATTGGGTTAAAACGGGGTGGGGAAAGCAAATACCATATCCGCTCCATTTGCCTATTAGGTTGGGAAATACCCGCTTGGATTGGGACGGGGAGGTCGGAGGCGGGGACGGATCGGAGGTAATTGCCATCCCTACTATGAAGCAAATTTCATAAACTTTAAATACCTTCCTGTGTTAAAAATCTTAATTTTTTTTTTAATTATCTAAAGTTCTAAAAGTTTGGCTGTAATCCGATTTGCATAATCCAGCTTGGTAGCTAAACAGATTCTGATATCCAATTAAAAGAGGTACTGTAGTAATTAATTAAACCAGGAATTATGATGATCCAATGGAACAAAGTTCTGTAGATAGACCAAACTAATTCTTTGTATATATTTCCTCGTATGGTTTTGGCTGTTTCAGCTTCATTCAATATTTTGCTGGATGGAGTCATTGTTTTGCGGTGTCTTGGTTGCACACTAAAATACGGGTGTCAACGTAGTTGGGATGTATCAGTTTAAAAAAAACAAAAAGACAAAGTTGAGATGTGTGTCTTCTTAGCTATGATGCAACAGTTTCATCATTTTCTATTATGTTGTGCATGTACCTGGCCTTGTCGCGCTATCAATAAAGTTTTCAAAAATGATTTTTGCTCTCCATTTTGATATAAATGCGCGCACTCTGAATTTTGTATTTAAGTAGTTGTGTTGTCTGTAACTTAAAGTACTAAATGACAAATTTTAGAGTGTATTTACTAGAAAATGGAGTTCAAAAAAAAATAATTAATTTCCCTTCCCAAGCAAAAAAAGAAAAAAGCTTATGCAGATAGACAATTCTGTGGGTTTAAAGCAATGGGCCATTTATGTCTTGCTGGTTTATCAACCCCAGAAATATGAGTCCCCATGTCTAATTGTTCAGATTGCATAATACTCCGTAAATGAAAATGTTGACTCACCTAATTCATAAATAAGCAAATGAAATTTATTCTATTGTAACTGTTCGAACAGTTTGCCAATCAAAAAAAAAAAAAAAAACTGTTCGAACAGTCCAAAAATAAGAAAGATAAATTATGAATTTTTTTTTTTTCAGTGTAGGCCCCATAATGAATTGTTTCAAAAAATTTTAAATTATGAAATTCATTGTGAAATTTCTTCCATTTGGTCGTTTATTACCAAAAATTTATCGATGGAGGCCAATTCCTTTATTTATAAAATTGTTTTAATGGGCCAATTGATGCTAAGCTGAAGAACCAAATAACATAAGTACTACTGTCTACAACTTCAATGGCCAAATTACAGAAACTGCAATAGTTACAGGAATAAAATAGAGAAAATGAATCGTTTATTTGATTTACATTTTTTGTTGGCTTTGCATAAAACCGGGGGGAAAAAAAATAACGCCAAGCACTATAAACAGGTAAAAATAAGAACTCAGAATGTTAATTAGTTGAAACATTTCATAAAAAAAGGGTAAAACGAATAGAAAATCTTGCTAACCCTCAACACGTATACGTGTGAAATGGCTGTGGGAGAGGCTATAGGAATTAGTTTGAGGTGTGCGTAAGTTGACCGGAACACCCTACATTATCAAAAATATATATATATTAAAACATTTATAGCATGTGCAGGATCGTTTTTGTAATTTTATGGAACACGTAGGATTTCACTGCCGTTGCCTTAAATAGACCAGAATCCTTTAGAATTTGCTAACTTCCTAAATATGTGTT
>BPLS01000220.1:244938-310799 GCA_019656275.1 Rhododendron kiyosumense | reverse complement strand
CTAGTGTTTGACCTTTGGTCGTACAGGATGCTTGTCATTTCTCTCATTGTTTTTATTCATTACTTTCTACTCATCGTTGGAGTTTGTGTTTCCTTTTGCAGTTGAGTTGTACGGATGAGGAGAAATATATTGCATTCCAAACGCCCCATAGTTTCGGAACTGCGGTTTGTTCTATTCTTAATCTTTGACTAATTGTGCTTTGATACTTTTTTTGGAGAAGTAAATCCTTTATATTTGAACTCTGGGCAACAATTGTCGTATTGTTCATTAGTGTTGTATTTTAAAAAAATATATATATTTATAATGTTTGGGTTTCAATAGAATACTCCACAGCAGTTGGAAGTCATCATCTCTGCAGAGGAGATTGGGGCTAAAGAAAAGTCTCCTTATAATTCATACTCATACAACGACATGCCTACCTCGTTGTCCCATATTATGCGGTTGGTCTCTTCTTCTCTTGCATTTGATTGTTCCTTTTGGTTTTCAATTTTCAACCTGTAGTTTACATCTT
The DNA here is from genome assembly GCA_019656275.1 of Rhododendron kiyosumense. Taxonomy (NCBI): domain Eukaryota; kingdom Viridiplantae; phylum Streptophyta; class Magnoliopsida; order Ericales; family Ericaceae; genus Rhododendron; species Rhododendron kiyosumense. The sequence goes on along the minus strand of BPLS01000220.1, from coordinate 310,288 downwards.
CATTAGTTGCTTTGAAACTGTTTATGTTGTTATTTTCTTGACTACAAGTATATAACGTTATTCCTAAAGGAGAGACTATAGCAACAACTTTTCAATAATGTTCATCGCCGTCTATAGTTGAATTGCTTTTAATGCTATAGCCTATATGCATGGGAAGTGAATAATTTGGATTAGTGGATGGGAACGTCTCATGTAACTTTGGCGCATTCTTGCTTCTCTGGTTAACAAGGGTTGAATTGATCAGATATGCTTTACTTCTATTGGCAAAAGGTGTATTCAGGAGTTCTTCTGTGCCTCCATCAATTGGATTTATTGCTTGATGAACTGCTTGCTTGATTTAGTTGTTTATTGATTGCTACCGAAGTAACCGAACTAGGGGCATTTATCTTCCAATGTATTTCCACTTATTTGAGGTAAAACCCTATGGTTTAAGGAAAAAGATGGACATCTAACGTAGTGTCCCACATTGGGAACTTTGAGGAAAGTTATGTGGTATACAAGGAAAGGCCCACCAGCTACTATTAACTCGAGGTTAACCTTTTGAGCTATGTGGTTAGGCTAAGGGTTAAGCACATAGCTGGCGACTTACACCAATCAGAAGTGTGGGGTGGGTCCTGCAAGGAGATGTGCTTGGGTGGGCCCGATAAGGGAGGAGCTCGAGGTACTTGTCGTGCTTGAGCGGGTCCCACATGAAACGAGCTTGATGTGCTTAAGTGGGTACTTATCCTACATCGCTAGGTGAGTGGAAGTTGCTGGACCATGTGGTGCAACGGGGACGTTGCATCCAAGGTGGGGAGATTATAATGTCCCACATCGGGAACTTAGAGGAAAGTTATGTGGTATATAAGGAAAGACCCACAGTTACTATTAACTCAAGGTTAACCTTTTGAACTACGTGGTTAGGTTAAGGGTTAAGCAGGTCAACTGGTGCGGGTCGTTATATCTAAACTAAGATAACAACCTTAGTCTCTGTTCTAAATGGCGGCCGCCTAGGCGCTTGGAGGTGCCCTGCCGCCACGCCAATAGCCCTTGGCGTTTGATTTGGCGCCCAGGGAGGTTTGGCGGTGTTTGGCGGCGGCCTTGGAGCTTGGCGGTCTTGGCGGGCTTGGCGGCAACATCGGCGTCTTTGGAGGCCTTAAAAATATATATATAAAAGTAATCAAGGGAGTGAGTGAAGCTCTACTACTTATTGTCTTATTCAACTTATTTTCTAGTTGCTACTACTTAATTTCATTTGGGTTTGTACTTTGAAGTTTGAACTTGCATTATGGATAGATGGAATATAGTTTGATTGGATAATGGTTTATTAAAAAAAAAAAAATCCGCCGAATTGCTTGGCGCCGCCTAGGCGGCTTGGAGCTTGGAGGTGGGTCTCCGCCCTACTAGCACCAAGCGCCATTTAGAACATTGACCTTAGTTCCCTTCAATAATTTCTTTTGGGTTTTGAAGTACTTCCAGTGTTTTTTCCTGAGATTTTTTCATTTCGGGGCCTCCTAAAACAACATTGTAGTGGGAACACGATCTACAATAAGTTTTACATTAGGTGGAGAATCCAACTTTGCAATTTTTTAAGAGGTACATGATGAAGCTGTGGTGACTCTTTTAGTGCTTATTGTTTTCTTCCTTTTTTTTTTTAGTGGCAAAAAATTTCATTCATTAGTATCTTCTTGTTGAAAGTTGTTAAGGTGTTGGCATCAGGCCCTGAAGTTAACTAAAAGAGTGTTTTTTGATTTCTTGTTAATATTTAGAAGTTAAAAACTCATGGCAGTCCTCGAATCTCCATACTGAAGTGGATTTTCTTACTTTATTTTCATTTGATGTGCTGCTGCTGCTACATTTGTTTTTTTGATCATAAAAAATGCCATACAGGCACTTTTTCTTTCTTGTTCCACACTGTCTGCTATATGAACTATAATTATCTTTGTGCTATTTAGTATTTTCTTCTTTTTAAACATTGTTTAGAAATTTCTGATTTTGGCTGCTTGTATTTGTCTAGGTTGAGAACTGGAAATGTCATTTTCAACTACAGATACTACAATAATAAGTTGCAGAGGACTGAAGGTATTGTCTATTTTTTGTTTGGTAAATGCACGGATTTGTTTCTTTATTTTAAGCTTTTTTTGTAGTACAGAAACTGTTGTACTTAGGACTCAGAGTTCCTGTTGGTCATCTGATATATTTTCTGAATATGTAGTGACAGAAGACTTCTCCTGCCCATTCTGCTTGGTAAAATGTGCTAGCTTTAAGGTAAAACAGATGCTGGTTTTCATCTTCGTTTTCTACTCTTTTGAATGAAACTAAACGAATATTATCTGCTTTTAGGAGTTCATTCTAACATTTTCCTTCAACTTCTACATAGGGTCTGAGATTCCACTTGTCCTCTTCACATGATCTCTTCAATTTTGAGTTTTGGGTTAGTAGACCTCAGTAATCGGAAATGGCATTTGAGTATTTGACTTTCAAACCATTACAACTAACACCATTCATTTTCTGTAGGTCACCGAAGAGTATCAAGCTGTAAATGTTTCTGTAAAAACAGAGATATGGAAACCTGAGGTTAGATACTATTTCCTGAGAAATACCTTTCCAAGATTGATGATAGTTACGTGATCAACTGGTGACATCTACATACTTGTTTAAATGCATAAATCATGAAGACCTGCATGTGAACATAGGTTTCTTTTCAAACCCATGTTCCTTCTAGAGTTAGTATTTTCTTGATGGAAAGTTAAGCAGGTGAAAACCCACAGTTGCACCATCATACAGCACTTCCTGTGGAAATCTCTCTTTCAAGAACTTGGGTCAAAGAGGGAGTGGTGCTGCCTCCGTTGCTTTTTTTGGGGGGGAAGATCCCATTTTTTTTACACCTTGACGGGGCAGCTCAACCCTGAAAGATAGATTTTTGGGAAACGTAGTAGGGGATGGTGACTACAATTTTTCCTTCTCTTTTCTTTCTACTACTTTGATACCTCAACTACCTGGCCTTAATTTGTTGACACAGTTAGGTAAGATATCAGACAAATTTCCTGTGGAGGTATGAACTAGGAAGGCATTTCTACCCGTTAATCGTTGTTTCCATTTTGTCTTCTCAGGTTGTTGCAGACGGTGTCGATCCTAAGCAACAAACCTTCGTCCATTGGTAAGTTCTAGGAATGTCAGTTTAGGTTGCTTTGGTGTAGAATTGTTAAGTTGCTTGGTTACTGGTTTTATTTCTATGGATGCCAATGACTTAAATTTGGTGGGCACAATGGATGTACAGTTCAAAGCCACTGAGACGCAGGAAACCCAAAAACATATTTCAAAAGGCAAAGCATGTGCGTCCACTGGTTCTGGACTCAAACTTTCCTGCAGCAATCAATGAGCTAAGAAGCAATACTGATGGTACATGTGCTTTCTTATGGCTATGTAGTTATTTTTGTTTACTGACAAGCTTTGAACAATTTTCTCCTAAACTGGAGAATGGTTTCTTGAGTATACATCGCATGATGAACAAGTTGTTCATTTGTGTCACCGTGGACACATCCAAGTAGTTGTAACTTGTAGTAAATTATTAATTTTCTTTCCCAAATTTACATTTAAATATTCCCATTGCATAGGTCATGCTCACTCAATTTTGATTTGTTTTGTATAGAACTGCGCCGCCTCCTCCCCCCCTGTGGTGACAAATATGTATGACGTGTTTCATATTCTTCCAATCACGATGCCGATCCTCAAGCTATGTCAAATAAATTCATTTATAAGTGTCGTGGACTCATGTGTGGATAAACATCTAAGTGTTGGATTCATCTAATTCTCCTATAACCGTTTGCTTGCTGATTTACAAGGTGCTATAGAGTATTTCTTGCATTTTATTGGGGTTTTCTGCATAGCTGTAAGGTAAACTTGAATGAATTAATATGTTTCTTAAGTGAATTCGAAAACATATGTGGGACGTGTAACTTCATCCGTACTGAGAGATTAAAGTCCAACACAGGTTCTTAATACATTTAGAAGAGTCCACTTAACATGGTCGTAAAAGAAAGTGAGAAATGTGACTGCTGTCATGAGCTGGAAACTAATTCTCATCACTTCTGGCAGCTGTATGGATTCAACAAACCGTTTTCCTCTTCACCTACTCAAAAGAAAAGAATGTGAAACTAGATAATCAACGTGATATAAGTTTATTTCTTGGTGCTCCGTTTGAGCTTGAACAATCAGCCTCATCTCGGATTGTATTTCCTTAATAATAATGGGTTCATTTATTTCTGTACTAGCAAAAAAGAAATTATAATAGTTTCTATTTCTAGATCAAATGATTTGTATGATAATTATTTAGGTCCTGCCGAGTATTTGGAACGTGATACATCAAGCCCTAATGCCACTGGGGTTTCAAGTGCTACAGCTCACTCATATGCAGATCCAGAATGTGTCCAATCCCTACCCGGAAGCAACCTTGGACCTCCTGCTATGCTACAATTTGCAAAGACAAGAAAGCTATCTGTTGAACGTTCTGACCCTAGAAAGTATGTTTGTTGGTCTTGTTTTTCACTGTCTCTTCTAATTCTTGCACTGATCGTATGCGGAATTCATGCTTAGACCAATTGAAAGTTGAAACTAGTGAGTCATAGTAAAAGCATCATATAGGTGGGGTTAGTGACTGTCACCTTCACTAAACTGTGACTCATCTTTGGGCCATAGCTTCTGGGGTAGTGTTTTTGGATCTCTGCAGTGCTTTTGCAGAGCAACGGCCATATCTGCCAGAACCAGCTATCTTAGATGACTTTTATCATTTCACTCTGGGGGTTTGTTTGGTAGAAGTGAAACGAAAGGAAAATTTTAGAGGTTCTGTTGACTTTTGTTTTGGTTGACGTAGGTCGGAGGATGAGAGACGTGAAAAAACTGATGGAAGGATTTTTTTCAAAGTTGACATGGTAAAATGTTTTGGTTTTGTCCCTGCTTGCCTTCTTTCTGCTCCTATTAAACATAGCATGAGAGCTTGTTGATCACTATTTTGAAGTCTCCCAAGTCCCAACAGATGGTGCCATGAACATAGGTTAACGTGATATGTGGAAGCGAAAAGTAATTGTGTTTTGTCACCAGTACTTTAAATTGCTGGCATGTGCAGAATCTAAATGGGTCTTGCTTAAACCCTTACTTCGTGAGGGCCAATAAAAACCATTTTTTATCAAAGCAAGTATACACACCTACGCATTTGGTTCAGAAAAGTATATTGGAAAATGAGGGCTCAGATGTCTAAGAGACAAGAGTTCTCTAAAATGCTTACTAATACTATTAAGGTGGTGAGAAAAAGTTTTTCGAAGTTTCATCAATTTACATCTGTATCATTTTAGAGGGAGTCAAAGGATTAGTGAATCACATAATCTTTATTAAATTGATTTTCTTAGTGATTTTATGCCATATGTTGTTTATTTGCCATCTTTTTGTTCTGAATTTTGGTTCAGATGTCAGTTCTGAATCTGCTTGAGGGCAGATACTACACGTTTTACCTTTAGTGGCTGATCTTTTGTTATTCTTTCTTTCGTTTCAGCCGGGCCCTCCTGCAGAAGCGACAGTTCTTTCACTCACATAGAGCACAGGTGACTAGTCACATTTATGCTGATTTATGACTTCGTTTCCTTATGAGCTTTACGATCTCTGCATTCGTTAATTGTACAAAAGCCATTTTTTCTGTTAAAAGTTGCAAGGAAATTGAACTAAACATCGATATCAATAGAATTTTAGAGGTGCAACTTTGTAGGTGCTGACAAAAAGATGATGAAGGACATATTTCCTTGACACTTAAATGGGTTTGGATCTACTTGTACTACCATTGACATCTTTTTGTGATTGTTTCTTCTCCATCTCTAAGTTTAGACATGTTCATTGTTCTGTCTCCTCAACTATGTTCATAGGCCTTCCCCTCTTTCTTTTCCATACCCCGGGTGGACCAAATGACTATGATGCACTTGACCATACCATCTCCATCTCCATCGACCTATCTTTTCTCGTGTAGTTACTTCAAACTAATGCCTTTGGAATCCCATGGATATATCTGATTTTTCCTGCTTTTGTGATTGTAGCCTATGGCATTGGAGCAAGTTTTGTCAGATCGGGACAGTGAGGATGAAGTTGATGACGATGTTGCAGATTTTGAAGATAGAAGGGTATGTTTGGTCATCGTATAACCCTTACTTGGCAGTTACTTCTCTTCTTATTTTTTCAACTCTGCTTATTAGCATGGACAACTCAGCGTGTACTTAGCATAGCCTGTACTTTAACAGCAATACTCCAGCTTCTATGAGAAGTGTTAAGCCTATTTGTCACATTGGACCAGTGAGACAGCTAATTGGTGTCTTGAAAGTTGCTTTGAAGAAGAGTTATGATTATGGCTTCTTGGTATTCTTTTTGGTGATCTTTTGTTTCTACAGTATTCATCTTCAAGAGCTAATTAGAAAGGATAGCGGTAGTTTATCAAGATCGTATAATTTTTCTTGATTGTCACATGCTAGTTGAAGTCATGATGAGGTGGTTTGCTGGAAAGACGCAAACTTGGATTACTATCGGAAGATTAGGCAATTTACTTTCTGTTCCATGCCTTCTCCACCTTCTGGGATCCACAAGGCGCTCCTGTCTTAGAGTGCTTTTCAGTACCAATACCCTTATTAGGTCAATCATGATGTGGAAATTGAAAGTTAATATGCTTCTGATACTGATACGGCTTCTCATGACACAGCCCATCGTCTTCCAAAATCTGCTAATTCATTGTTCTTGTTGGTCAAGGTGTAATTGCTTGGCATCATGTGGTAAGCTAATGTGTAATAATGTGCATGTGTGCTTGTGAATTTGTATTTGGTGTATCTTCTGTTAGTGTGGTGAAACTTGTTCAATCTGTGCAATGTGCATCTTATTACCTTCGTCAGACGAAATGACAATTTAATCTTTAGCTGTAAAACCGTGTCCTATTCCACTGACTACTACTTAATACTTGTCTCCAAGCTGTCCCTGAAGCATGAGGAGTCCCTGGAACTAATTTTACCCATTTGAATAGAATCAAGGATAGGATAACATGGATGAAGTTAGATTGAACGATTTTTATGAAGAATATTTGATTGGGTGCTTGCAAAGTTTCCCCTTGCCCATTGCTTCTTGAAACATTCCTTGACAGTCTCATTTGGAAAAGGCTTTAAATAACATCATAGTGGTAGCCCCCAAGTAGAGCATGGAAAAATGCCCAATCTGACATCCGTATTGTCCATGCATTGTTGCTCCTGTGAGAATATGACATGTAGTTACTCTAATATGTAGAGCTTTATGGTTAATGTTGTTGCATGCTGATATGGTGCAGATGCTTGATGATTTTGTGGATGTTACCAAAGATGAGAAGCAAATGATGCATCTCTGGAACTCATTTGTGAGGAAGCAACGGTAATCTTCACTCTCTAGTCCCGCTAGGATTTTTTTTCCTCATGGCATCGCTTTCAGTGCCCTTGTGCGTATCTGGATATGTGTCACATGATTACATTCTTGACAGCATTGCTCATGCTGTTCACATTTCAAGCCACTTGGCATATGTGGCTGTCTGCTGTCAGAAGCCATCTAAGTATCCAACCCACTTCAGAAAATTGATAGGACCTCAGCTTGTAGTTCAAGTTCTGGGATTGAGCAAAATGTCTCCAACAATTTGAAATTTTTTTTTTTTTTTGCTGGTTGAGTTTTTCTGGACTTCATTTTCAATTTCTTTTATTTGACACCATGACAGGGTGCTGGCTGATGGTCATATTCCATGGGCATGTGAGGCATTTTCAAAATTGCATGGTCAAGACCTTGTCCAGGCACCCGCACTTCTTTGGTAGCTTCTCTCTCCTAATCTCATTTTTATGGTGTGGCAATGCATGCTTCAACTCTACACTTGGTTATTATACCTTTACTACTTTCATGTTGGCTTAAAACTGCATATTGTCACATGGTAAATTTGGTATACTAATCCTCTATTAGGAGCATTACTAGTCTCTAAGCATGAAGTTTCAGATTTGGGAATCTTGCTGCGACATGGGGCTCCTGCATTTGTTGCTAATTAGACACACTTGTCTTTGCGTCACATGTATCGTTACTGTGCACATTTCCGCTATAACATTCTCAAGATGTCCTTGCATCATTACATGGTACATTGTGTATTCTACCTGTCCATAAGAAGACCTCATAACAATGGTTGTCCTTTCAAATTGGCAGATTACACAACTTAAACAGCTGTCGTACTTACCAACATGACTTCAATCTGCATGTATCACTGTTTCTAGTAGAATGGAATACTTGTAACCGTTAATAGGGTGCTCACTATCACGTTAATCAGCATTTACTCACAATCAAGTTAATCAGCATCTAATTGTCCTCGCTTTGTCTGAATGATATCTTCTACCCCCGCTCTTCTTCAACTTAAAGCTGCTCACATATTCAACTTTGCCCTCACCCTTCTGGAATGGAAGTGTTAGTCAGCACTCCTTTGGCTTTCTAGGGTATTCTTTATGGTCTGTACCGTAGACTTGCTGGATTTTGTTCTTGCACATGGCCTCCCATTTCCTTCTTTTTGCCCACACTGTTCATTACATGGGAAGTACCCCCCGTGTGTGTGTGGAATGAGTTGGATGATGAACTTTATTTCTACGAGGACCCTACTCATTCTTTAGGCATCCGTGAACTAGGGTATCTTGAACTATCGCGTTTCCCCGTACCCTTTTTTCTCACCTACCGCAAACGATTTGACTATTTGAGCCATGGCCAGATTCCCCTCTAAACATAGCTGCATCCGTACATATGGACGAATAATTCATCTCTCTGGATGGTTGTCCGCACTGTCGTTGCTCTGTCCCTGCCCTTCTCTCTCTGTGACAAAATCTGCTCAGTCCAATCCTGCATTGGTGACCTAGTGCTATCTCAGTGACTTCGTGCTTCAAAAAGGAGCCCTCCACGGCCAAGGTGCCCAGATCATTGAATTACTTCTACCAAAGAACCTCGTGGTCAATATTGACTAATTGGATATCTTAGAGTTAGGCCAGTTGGCTTATATTGGTTCTTAGAGGAATGTTATTTAGGGCAATTGGTGAGTTCCAAATTATGGAATTCCTACAAGTGGCTAGCAATTTTGGCATCCAATTGCATTAAAATAGGTAGTACACAGCAGCCTAACCTTAGATTTGTTAGGCAGTTCTTTCACTTCCTATTGCAGAGCAGGGCATCTTTTTTTTTTTTTCGAATGGTGTAAAATTGTAAATTTTCTCCACTGGTCTTTAGGGATTAGATATTATCCTGTTAAACATCAGGCCGATTTTATTTTAGATAATACTGACAGGAATCTAATGCGGGTCATATACAGACCATGTTCATTTTGGGATTTTGGATTTGGGATTCTCTCTCTACACACGGTCCCCAATAAATTCTCTCAATTATTACTCTCATTTCTCTACATCTCTCTCTCCACTCATTACCTAAAATCCCAAAATAAACATGGTTGACTCTTTATTTTGAGGTCAATAACATTTGTTCTTCCTTGTGCAATCATTGTGCTTCTGACCTTTGCTATGTTTGTGGGCTTGGGCAGGTGTTGGAAACTATTTATGATCAAACTGTGGAATCATGGTTTGCTTGATGCGCGGTCAATGAACAATTGTAACATGATACTTGAACATTGCCAAAACCAAGATGCAGATCTCATGCGAAGCTAAATTTATTTGCATTGGTGAAGGCCATATTTGATTCTAACGGGGATGGGGTTCGCGCTCTAGTTTACTGATGATCCGCCCATCATCACATTTCTATCAATTTATTTTTGGGTGTATTTGTTCAGTTTATTTAACTTTATTTGGGCTGATGTCCATCTTCTTGTAATTTGCTGTCCTGCACGTATATGCTATTCTATGTACAAGATTCATATGTACCATATGTAACCCACCTTACAGTTTCAAAGAAGAAAAGGAAAGGAAAAAGGCTTCTCTTTTGTTTTGTTTGATGATATTAGTACAAGTATTTTCCCTGCATCTTTAAAGGGGAGTTGAAATTTTATTTGATCGTGATCTCCACGTTGTGGTGAACTGATTATACTTCAATTTGTTGTGCAATCTTCACACCGGAAAAAGAATGCAGTTAGCAGCTTATGCTGGTTGGACGATTATGTAGGGCAACCTGTAAGTTCATAGGCTGGACCATGTAGGGCAACTTATAAGGGAAAATTTCAAAATGCCCTCTAAACTTTGATCTTAATGTCTAATAGAGCTGTTATTCAAATACCCTCACCGAGGTAGGGGATTTAGTTTGTGCTGTGATAGAGTTTGGTTGTTTGTGAGGATTGGGTTCATGATTTCAATTTTCTGGTGATGATTGGTGTGGGCAAGAACCCATATTTGAAATCGGGTCAATCCAAATTTGAGTTATGGCCTTATGGGTAGTGCATTATATGGATTTGCGTTTTGGGTCATGGGTGAGGTCGTTTATAAATCAAGTTATGGGTTGGAATAAATCTATACTGTACATGTGGTACCATGTGTCGAAAATAAGGAGCCATTTGTTTGCCTTACCATGTGTCGAAAATACGGAGCCATTTGTTTGCCTTACCATGTGTCGAAAATACAGAGCCATTTTTTAGACTTTTTTTTTGACATCGCCATTTTTTAGACTTAACGGAGCTGTTAGTCGAAATCAGCATAATTCATCAACAAATTGAACCGGGGTAATTGAATAACGCCTAAATAGTCTAGATGTCTAATTGAAATTTACCAAAATTTGGATCTATAAGATACTGAGGTCAAAATTCGCGAGAAATTTTGAAATATCTCAAGTTCTCTCAATAAGGATAGTAATAGCGTCATGTATTGATAGGTGAGGAAAGTCAATAGAAGGAGAACTACGCAATATGATGAATGTCGATAAGGCTCACTGAACAATCTATGCGAAAGTAGTATAGAATACTTGAGTACCATACTATCACAGTCTTGTCTTAAGTGCTAATATTGTGGAGCCCCCGACTCGAATGGAAGCTCATCTGGTGCGTTAGGGTTCAAGTCCGCAAAATCTCAGGTCCAAGCGAATCATGGCATCTACGAAAATGGATTCTGGGGATGCCCTATCCAATGATGTTGTGCCAAACACTAACACGACGCTTGAGAGTTCAAGTGTGAGGAAGCTCAAGGATTAGCGAATCACGGACTTTAGGGACACAAATTTTGTCGATGATCAAAGGCCATCCTACGGTGCGCTTAACCATTTGCAGGACTAAGTATCTTAGTTCTCTACGGTTCATGAATAGAATTTCTAGCGATGGAGGTCGTAAAATGGATGACCCAATCAAGCGCAAGGCTTGTAGTCGACACAAAAGGCTAAAAGATATTGGCGCTGGTCAAAATCCTCACGATTTCATCCCATTTGCAAGCCCTAAGTGCAAACGCTCCCACACCATTGAGGATAGTTGGAACAATCCTCATGTATTTCATGCATCATAGCGTCGCATGGTTCACTAGTATCCTTTTTGAGCTCGTTATTCTCAATTAGTTGTTTTGCAGGTGCTGCAGGTGTTTTTCTTCAATTTGTGCTCATTTAGTTGCTTTTGTAATTTTGTTGGAGGTAGGTTTTCCTTACTTTTGGTTTGCGCTAGCTATATCCGGTTTGTGTGTTTTGTACTTTATGATCACTATTATCAATGAATTTCTTATTCTTTCATAAATAATAAAAAAAAAGTACTGATAAGGTAGTGGAGCAAGCTAAACATTGTTCCTAGAGTGGCCTAGCCGGGCTCGTGTTTCTATTCGTGGATAGGCATGGGCTGGGTCTTAGTTAAGGAGTCCAACTTATGTTAGTGCACATGTTCCCCTCGAAACAATTACAAACTCCAAGGAGATCACTGAGATATGTTCTTTCCGTCATTTGGCACACTATTCCGAGGGAGCATTATTTTGGACATCTTGATTTGAGTTCGAGTAGCTTAATTTTCCATCTATGCGTTAAATGTATAAAGATCTCCTATTCCATAATAAGAGCTTAACTGGCTTGATATGATCAACTGCCAGTTTGACACGTTGATACCCTAACTCTCGTGCAAATATATGATATAAAAGCTTCACAATCTTTTGTAACCCTAGTAATTTATCACTCGCAACTGACACGTCAAAAACTTTACCACTCATCTGCATGCCTTGTCACCTTTGAGTTTGAGTAGCTTGATTTTCCATCTATTCTTTAAATGCATACAAGATCTCTTATTCCATGCATGATAAGAGATTAACCGGGTTGGTATCACTGTTAGTTTGACACGTTGATACCCTAACTATCGTGCAAATGTACGATCGATATAAAGCTTCTCAATCTTTTGTAACCCTAGTAATTTATCACTCGCAACTTCTGCATCAAAACTTTTACCGCGCCTCGCGTTGTCACCTTCAACACCAGTTTAAGCTAGCTTTCATAAAATCTACTCGATCGATTGAACAATCTCACTGAAGCGAATATAGAAAGCAACGGCAAAACGCCCTCCTAAATTTCAGAGTAAGAGAAGGTATGCCTCAATTTATTTCAATTGCATTTCAAAGAACAAAATATGCAGCAAATCCGAAAAAAAGAATTAATCGACGTACGATAGTTTTTGACATCTTCTTTCCAAAAACTGCAGACGAATACCAGAATCTAAATCCTATATCAATCATTCTGCCCGTTTTTGATAATTCGAAAGAATTGATCAAAAGGAGTATTTCTGCCTTCAATTCATTTGTTGAGATAGGAGATTGCCATGCATTCTTTGAATAATTATGAAAGAATATTATATCGATCTAGATCCTATAAATTAAACCATCTTATTTATATATTTTGTTTAATGGTTCTATACACTTGCTATTTCTAGTATTTATTTGCTTTTTGAAACAACTATAAAATTCTAATGGTAGAGGAGAGCTCTCTCTCACACACAACATTACCCTAGTTGCATTTCCCTAAAATTTGCTTCTGAAATTTTTTAGCTTCCAATTTATTGAAAATGATACTACTACATTAATACATGGAAACCACCATTGGGCTGATTAACAAATTAAAGAATTATGTAGAAAGATTCCTTCAATTGATCATTGCATGGTCCATGCTAGTTCACATAACAAGTACATATATGCAATAAATTATGGTACTATTAGTAATTAATGAGAAAGTAGATAATGACTTCAAATCTATCCAATATCTCATTATAACTGCTGGATCGAGCTGGTGTTTTTGTTCAGTAGGTAATATTACGGTGAACATAATCGCACACAAAAATTAGAAAAATAAATCACCGTTCAAAAGAAAAATATAAATCCGTATTCTCTTAGCTTAGTCTAAAGTCCTATTTGTAATGTCTAAATATCAACTTCCTTTAATTTTTTTCCTGTTTTCAGAGGACTTTACTCTTCTTTTAACCACCTTTTTCGATTCCTCTCTCGGAGAAGAGTAAGGAAAATAAAAAATCACAAATTGTATTTTTAAAAGATTCTAAAAAAAATGCAGTTCAAAAAATGCATGATTTTTTATTTTTTATTTGTCTTCGAGTACATTTCTCGATAATTTTTTTTTTATAGAGTTTTCCAGCACAAAAATAGTGGGGAAAACAAATTTCTTATCTTTCAGAGAAACCAACGGCTGTGGTTTGTGACTTTGCGTAGCTTTTTTGTCAGTATTTTAGGGAATTCCAACTTATTTCGTAAGCATTGCTCACACGTGCCAATTAACCTCCATGTAGTAAAAGACAAGGGTTTTTTTTTTTTTCTCTATTTTTTTTCTAAAGTGGAATAGTAAGGACAAGTTTGTTTCCCTAAATTGTCCTCACCTCACCTACTCCTTCAGAAAACGCTCGCCCATTTTAAATAAAAATCCCATTTTCTAAACAAATAAACCAAAAAAAAATATAATTAAAAAAAAAAAACCAAAGTGGAGTCACCCCACTTTTGCATGGTCCCTTACACGTGTAAGAAAAAAAGAAAAAAAGTTTTGCATTTATTTGTCGGTTTTATGAGAAACTTTGCTAATCAGCTCAACACCTGTGGGTCGCATGCAGATTTTACCTAAATTTCAGGGGTGGATAATGTTTACGTTACTTCTTTTTACCGGGTCCGCCGTTGGTTTTGTAACGGCGGAGATAACGGCCGTCAGGTGGTCGAGGGAGTGGGGCGATTATCCTCTGCGGCCGGGCGTATCTGCGAGGTGTTGTAGCCGGAGGGATTACGGTAATGTTGGGACGATATTCATGTGATCCAAAATTGATAAGTGCAAGAATGGTTCCGGCTAGTTCCAATGCAACATGCTGCTTTGTACATCTGTACGCACTGCTTTAGAAGTTGTACATCAGTTTAAGGGAAGGTTTATTCTCGGAGAGAGTCCATGTGCACAGATTTGCGTGCATATATCTGGACGCCGATGGGTTCAGAATCGTTCAATGCTCTCCATTTCCACAAGATAATAAGGGACTCAAGTGCATTGGACACTTCTAGATGTATATGTATCCGAGCTAAAAATTTTAGTTAGACCCCGTTCTGCTAAAATTCTTATTTTTTAAGTACATATTTTCCTTATGAGACATGTCATTCTCTTACAATACATCACATTTAATTTAAAAAATAAGTACTTAAGTACTTGTTTTTCTTAGCAAAATGGGGCCTAAGTGGGGTACTAATAGTTTATGCTGCTTTGGTTTCAATATATTGGAAACGATGCATCATAGTCTTATTTGTAATGCTGTCAACTCGCAATGAGAAGAGAATTCTTGAAAACTTATACTGTATTATTTGATGTCCGAAGCAAATTGGGGCAATCTAAGAGTTTTTTGGGGGGATCAAAATAACAACCGAGGCTTTGGAGGTGGCAGACCTAATTAAAACCTAGGTAGCCATGTGGATGAAAGCCAAGTTAGACATCAAGCTCTACATAGTGGAGGATTTCAAAAGATATTTGGATGGAATTCGAAAAGTGAAATTGTAGGGTGAGGTAGTAAGTGAGGTCTAATATCCAATCTTGGTTGGATATAGCTCTATTCTTGTAGTTTCCTGTAATAGTTGTTTTTTGATTGATGTACCCCGTCGTTTTTAATAAAATGTTCTATTTGCCGAGAAAAAAAAAAAAAAAAAAATTTAGTTTCAACATGTAAAATGTCCTCATAAGAAATTAAGATGGGTGGGCCAAGTGACCCACTACCTCAAGAGCTTCGCCCTATGTGTATCCTTCTATCTATATGTGGCGTTTAATAATATATCATTTGTTTCTCTTATGAATATGGATCTTGCCTGAATAGTAGTCCTTCTCAAGAGTAAAATTGTAAGATGAGCAAGCTATATTAATTAGTGTTGTTCAGCCATATTCCAGCCGGAAGGTCTTTCAATGCCAAAGTCAATCCTCAGTACTCAAGATGGGAAAAAGCATACAAAACTCATATAACTAGTAACGACATACATTTTTGCGGTTTATATTGTACCTTTTATACATAGACCGTATGTGAGCTCCAGTAAGCCTTTGTTGAGCTCGTGCTGCTTGACAACATTCGATCGTAACCATTTGTTGAAATAACCTGCATGCATGACGATTGCCGAAACAACACGTAGGGAAGGGCACCGTGTGGACGTACGACCATTGGCGCTTACCATATACATGGCGCCAATCTGGACAAGTGCTGTCACAAGCGTTCTGTCGGGTTGGACATGATCAAGTCCGTCTCGGCCCTTCAGTTGACCGCCCTGCTATATACCTCGGGTTGGGCACTCATTCCTGTCCTTCTTACCTGTTCTATTCGATCGGCCTAGATCAGGCTCTTCATACCGATCAACCTCGTCTGGTTGGTATCATGGGTAGAATAGGTTACGTACGCGTGTAAATTGCGATTTTTGTACATAGATTTTCTTTTTTTGAAGAACATTTATGAAGATCTCTATATACAACATGTTCCATATAAGATCATACCATTTTTAGTATTAAATTGAGGTTTGGCATAGTTAAATGACATTAATGAGAATAGGTTCATTAATTAACCGTCTGCATGCAAACCAATAGATTAAGCACATGTAAATATTTTTGCACCGAG
Source organism: Rhododendron kiyosumense (assembly GCA_019656275.1). Classification (NCBI taxonomy): domain Eukaryota; kingdom Viridiplantae; phylum Streptophyta; class Magnoliopsida; order Ericales; family Ericaceae; genus Rhododendron; species Rhododendron kiyosumense. The sequence continues at coordinate 294,237 of BPLS01000220.1, read as the reverse complement.
CAATGCTGGGGACATGGATTGCAGAAATAGAAATTGGTAAAGAATCCTCACACTTTGTCATGAGTTATGTTCCGTACCACTTTCCATAACTCAGTTTTGAATAACTTTCTTAAGGACCCAACTTCTCTATGGTCTAAATTCGAATTGCAAAAATTACTCTTATCTTAGCAATTAATGGTTCTGAATTTATTAAAGAGTACTTTTTCCGGCAAGAATAAATTCTTATGAGAAAGAGTCTTCGAATTAACAAATCCAAATAGTTAAAAACACTATGCATGTATAACTGAGATCGCACAAACTACTTATTGCAGACCAAATCTAGACTACAGAATAAACGATCGAATTCCTTTCTTTACCCGTATTTTGCTTCTCTATAATTTGGTGTTATCGCACTATCAAAATGCTAATAAGTGACATTTTTATTTCTACCAAAATGATGACAGATGATATTATAGATTCAAGAAACAGTACATGAGAAAATTACATCCCTAAACAAGTGATCAAGAAACTACACAAGAGGGTACGCAGTTCAAAGACTATACCCAATTCCAACTAGACCCACATCTCCAAACAGATGGAGCATTGCAGAAAACAACTAAAAACACCCACATAAGAGTTATAAAAGCCCCACAAATTGGAAGAAATTTCACACGCACAATTACGGATAGGGTAGGCAATTATTCCCAAAAGGAGGAGGGGCATTCGAACAAAAAGTCAACACGTACAACTTTAAAAATACAAACTTAAGATACAACTGTGTCCAGAATTGTTCGATACATATGGAAACTTAAGATACAACTATGCCCGGAATTGTTCAATACATATGAAAACTTAAGATACAACTATCCGAAATTGTTCGATACATATGAACCTGTTTGTATTGAATGATTCTAGATGCAGTCGTATCCGGAATTATATGCGCACAGGCAGTGTAGCATTGCTTGCATGTATTTTTCAATCTGCATGCATGTGATTCTATCCTTCTCGACCACACCACAAGTTATGTGGCCTCATGGAAACCCCACTAGACGTCCGTTACTGTCAACTGAAAGGTCAATGTTTTCTCTCTACCCAAAAAAATAAATAAACCCACGTTAGCTTTTAACCCTGGTCGAGTTAATTCCCCAAACTATAAATTCCCATGCCCCTCCATTAGCTTTCCTCACACTCCCCTCCCAAGACAACAATAATTCCCTGTTTCTGTCACTCACAGTCAAGGGTTCTCTCTCTCTCTCTCCCCTCCTAAACATACTCTATTAAAAGCCCTACATTCTCATAGAAAATTGTGAAATTTTCCTGCATGATTTTTTGTTCGAAATTTAAGGAGAAAAAAAAATGAGAAGAGATTTCGATATGATAAGCAGAATGTTGAACTCAAACAATCAGGCCTACTACGAGTTGTCTGAACAGGAGCTGGCCCTGATCGCCCCGACCCACTACTACCCGGACCTGTTCGACGAGCCGATATACTCGTCAGACGAGTTCCGGATGTACGGGTTCAAGGTCAAGCGGTGCCCCAGGTTGCGGAGCCACGACTGGACCCAGTGTCCGTTCGCACACCGTGGCGAGAAGGCCCGCCGCAGGGACCCGCGGCGGTACCACTATGATGCGGTGGCCTGCCCGGATTTCCGCAACAACGTGTGCCGCCGTGGGGACGCGTGCCACTACGCCCACGGGGTCTTCGAGTATTGGCTCCACCCCACCAAGTACCGCACGCGCGCGTGCAATGCTGGCGGGCTCTGCCAGCGCAGGGTGTGTTTCTTCGCCCACTCGCCCCACGAGTTGCGTGACGACGACAAGTACCATTGCTTTTGCGACTTGGGGCCCGACGGCGGAGTTCCAATGGTGGGAGCCGTGCCATCGGCCGCAGCGATACCCTTTGTGCCGGCGGTGAGGGCTGCAGTGGGTGGTGGTCGTGCCCGCAGAAGTGGTGGTGGCAGCGGTGGTGGCGGGAGTCCGGATTTTCTGGCGAGTTTGAGTGGGTTGACCATAAGGGAAGGGGATGGGAATGGGAATGGGAGTGGCATTTTCCGGTGGGGAAGGTGGGAGCCGGCAGAGACCGCTGCAGCGGCGGAGGCGGAGGCGCCGGATATCGAGTGGATAACGGATATCATGGAGTAAATGCATGCATGCAAGTGTGTGATCAAAGGTGATAAAGAGATAAGGGAATCAAATAGTATTAAGTACTCCCTAAGTCCTATCTCTCCACAATTAAGTATGGGAGATTAATATAAGTGGCCGTTTATAAAACTAAAGTACTATTTTATGGTAATTAAGTACTTAATGTATCAGTAATGGGGAGATGGGTAAAAGCATCCCTCATATATATATATGTGTGCGTCTGTGTCGTGTCGATATCTGTGTTTATATTTTGCCTTGGTGTTAACGTACGTGCCTACGTCTAAGTGTCGTGTCGATGTCTGTGTAATTTGTATTTTGCCTATGTGTTAACGTGCCTACGTCTAAGTTTATCTGCAATGTTGTACTAATTGCATGGATTGCAAATGTAGCTCCATGCAATAATATGCTTATGTTATTTCTTTCGCTATTTCATGAATATAAATAAAGCAGTGCTAAAGAACTTTATTATGAAAATAAATTGATCATCTTGTTCAAATAAGCATATTTGTTTTAGATTGAGATCAGATGGGTGAAATATATATGGCGGTTTCGTTTCCCTAAGATTAGAAACTAAGAGCATCCATAGTGGGATAATCAAAAGTTGTCACATCATTTTTTTATTTTTCATTTAAGAAATTGCTAAGGTTAGTAATGTAGAGATCCACAATGGTATAGTTAAAATTTAATAACCAAAACTTGTCACATCACATTTTCAACTTATGAAAATTTAGAAATTGTTACATAGAAAACAATTTTTTCAAAATAGTTTTCAAACTAATAAATACAAGTTATTATAAAAGGAGAAAAATAGTTTTTTTTGAAAATTTTGATTTAAAAAAAACAGTTCTTCAAAAAAAGTTTTTGAATTTTTGTTTTTCAAAAGTACAGTTTTTGGAAAGAAAAAAAAAACAGTTTTGAAATAAACTGTTTTTTGCAACAAAATTTTTTTTTTGGGAAAAACAATTTTAATAAATAAAACCGTTTTGAAAAAAACTATTTTTGCAAAAAAATAAAAACTGTATTTAAAAGTATTTTTCTTACAAACAAGTTGAAAATGGAAGAGGAAGAAAATTTTTGTGTAATATTTGTGTACTTAATTGAGAAAATATGAGGACAACTAAATTTGATTATTGGTAAAAGATTGCTAGTTTTAATTATCTAATGACCAAAATTTGATGAGTTGCTAAGAGGTTGTTAAGTTTGGTTATTCCAATATAACCTCTTTTTTGAGCAAATGTTACTAATCTTAATAACATTTTCGTTCTGATTATACCACCGGGATGCTCTAATTGACAACATCAAAGTAGATTTTTGGATATACTTTTGGTTAAACTTTCCATCCCAAATATTCACAAGAGAAAAACTAACGCAACTTCCTTTTCCTGTATAATAAGTTGGGTAAATTTTACAGAGAAATGATAATGTTAAAACTGTTTTTGTTAATGTCAAAATTTTAATGCACAAAAGGCTGTACCATGTGCAATGTTCAAGAATTTTATGCATTAGAGTTTTAGCACCAACAAAAATGGTTTTGGCATTATCACTACCCATTTTACAAATGGTCACTCTAATTTGCATGAGTTCTTATTTTTGTCCCTCCAGTACAAATTGTATTAATTTTAACCATATAGTTTACATTCCCTCTCAATTCTGTCTCTTTTGCTTACGACGTCAATGAAACTAACAAAATTGGAGGGCAAAATTGTCATTTCTCCTCATAGAATGACTAAATTGAGATATCATGCAAACTAGATGGACTATTTTTAAAATTTTACTTTTTTCTTTTGTTTTTGCAAATAAATTAAAAGATACAATACATAATATATTTCTCATCTCATTTTTTTTTATTGAGAATAATCAAAATATGTTGAAATTTTTTAAAGATTTTATAATATTTCGTATCCCAAAAATACGAGGGAATCTAAAAAGCAACCCTTATATTAACTGTCTTGGTATCATTTTTTTTTCTTTTGGATTTTAAATCTCATTATTTTCTTTGTCACGTGATTAAAAAGAAAAAGTTGTTCAGTAGTAGTAGTATTTAGGTACTGTATCTTGTAATTTTATTTAATTAAGCAATAAAATACTATTGAATATTATGAGATCAGATGTATTAAAACATGAGTATAGTGTATTTATTTTTGGACTTACTCATTTGACCACTCATATAACAAATAAATACGACTTGAATATTGATAGCTGGATGATCAGTCTATACTACTAGTCTTCAAACAATATAACTACTAATAGCTACATAATGAAATACGAAAATAACCTCTTCAAATCAATATAATTAAGTTAGCAATATCGAAGTTCTGAGTTGGTTTACGACATCAACCCAAAGTCGAACCTCACTCGCTAATTTATTATTCAACACCTTGTGTGAGATGGTTAAATACTTGCACTAATCGGCAAATGACGCGCTAGGCTTGCATTTTTAGGTAGTTAAATACAACTCTCTCTCTCTCTCTCTCTCTCTCTCTCTCTCTCTCTCTCTCTCTCTCTCTCTCTATTACATTTTTAGGTAGTTAGCAATACAATAAAAGTGTGATAAAATTTCAATTCGGGCTCTCTAATTTGACGCGTGGCCTCCAAGAGTCAAATGAGCATTTTTGTCCTCTTAAACAAATGCAAAATTAGTACTCCTTCCAAAATTTGGTTTTTATTTATTTATTTATTTATTTCTAAGATGCCGGACATTTTTTATGTTTATTTTTGAATAGTTAATGAAAAAATGAAGAAACATTTCACTTTTATTTCTTCCTTCCTCCCCATATTCAAACTTCAAATGCGATATGGAAAAATACGTTGAACTTCAAAATTTCCACCACATGGGTAACTTCTGAAAATCCATATAATTTGAGGAGCACTGATGGTGTCTCTCAAAACATTGAATTCCTAAAAAGTGGATCAAAACTTTGGAACGGAGAGAGTATTGTTTTGGAGCCACAGCTTCTAGCAAAATTTTCATTGCTAACTTCTAGCAAAATTTTCTCCAAATTAGTCTTTTGCTCATGACATATCATCAACACCATGAAATATTTGAAGTGGTGATCAGATGCCATGAACCACCCTTGTATATTGTCGTAGTAATTTATTTGATATATTTGTCGATATCTGATCAATCGTATTTTTTGCATGGATATATTATCCTACAACATAATGATTCGGATTACCACAGTAAACACACATTGGGACCCACAATGGCGATGGTAGAAAACGCACTATTTCCACAGCAAGCAGAAAGAATTTGAATGTTAAAGAACCTAAATAAAATGTTTGAATTCCTCTTCTTGCAAGTTGAATGCATCATAAGTCACCATTCAAAAAATTTCCTACAAATTGGTTGCAGTTGTTCATGGCATATCACCACCACCAAATCATGTACATATGTTTGAAATGGTGAGATACCATGAACACAATCAGATTGTAGTAATTCGTTTGTATTTCGCCTTGGAATTGTATCGTAACTGAATGTTAAAGAACCCAATTGATATTGATTGAATTCCTCTTCTTCGAAAAAAATTTCTACAAACTGGTCGCTGTTCATGGCATATTACCAACATTCTATATCTGAATTGGTGGGATGCCATGAACACGACCAGATTGAAGTAATTAATATTTCACCTTTGGATTCACTCCTTGAACGATCTTTAACTGATATTGTTTGGATTCCTCTTCTTCGAACAAAATTTCCTACAAATTGATCGTTGTTCATGGCATATCACCAACATCATATATCTGAATTGGTGAGATGCCATATGATGTTGGTGAGATGCCATGAACACAATCAAATTGAAGTAATTTGTATTTCACCTAGGATTTCACTCATTGAACGATCTTCAACTAATATTGATTGAATTCCTCTTCTTTGAACAAAATTTCCTACAAACGGGTCATTGTTCATGGCATATCACCAACATCGTATATCTGAATAGGTGAGATGCCATGAACACGACCAGATTGAAGTAATTTTTATTTATTTATTTTCCCAAGAAAGAGATAGGTGGGTGGTCATTGGGCTTTTGCTGAAGGGTCCATATATAGGCAACTCACCAGGACCAAACAAAGATATGACATGCAGTTTTTTGGCATGTAAAGAAATGCAAATCTTCGATTTTAACTCCTAATAAATTGCACTATTGAATTAGGCTTTATGTGGATAAAAGGTATACTAATTCGTGGAATGGAAAAATATTAATTCAGAAACACAGAGCCTGGGAAAATTTCAAAATCCAGGTCTTCATTTGGTATATTTGAATGTTGGAAATTGAGGAATCGGACCTCAAAGGTAAACTTTGGTTTCTGTCTTGCTGGACCATTAACTATAGAGCTAAATGGTTGAGATATCTTACATATAAGGTAATTAAGTAACCATTAATTCGAGCTAAATTGTCGAGATTTAATTATCGAGCGAAATGGTTGAGAAAGAACTACACCGACATGTCCCACATATAAGATAAGTAATTTCTAGACCATTAATTATCGAGCTAAATGGTCAAGATATACTACCATTGAGGAGCTAAATGGTGGAGATGTACTTTCTAGATCATTAATTATCGAGCAAAATGGTCCATCCAACTCTTCTCTATAGTCCATCTCCACAGGCCGACTCTTCTCTACAATACAATCGAACAATGGTTGGTCGAGATTGAAGAGCACCAACTCTTCTACAGTCCAACGTACTAAGAAGCCTTTTCTACACTCCAACTACTAAGTAGCCGAATCTTCTATATAAAAGCCGGATCCTATGGAAAGTTGGTCGAGATGGAATCCATCTCGACAGTCCTCCGACGCTTCTCCGACTCTTTTCTACAGTACTCCAACTACTAAGAAGCCGGATCCTATGAAAAGTCGGTCGAGATTGAAGTGCACCAACTCTTTTCTACAGTCCAACTAGTCAGAAGCCAAATCGTATGGAAATGGGTTGACGAATGACAATGAAAGGGAACGCGTATTCAAGGGCAGAGGCATTAAGGGACAGGGGGGTCGAATGACCCCACTCACTTTGATTTTTCACCAGAACATTTGATAGTAGTTTGCAACCAAATTTTGCTATTTTGACTCCACAAAAAATCTCGAAATTGTCCCTACTTGTTTTATATACATAGAAATTACAAATGTTCTCTTTTTTTCAAGAGTTAATAGTGTTATAAATGAGATTATCATATATTATTTTACAAATATAACAAGTCTTTTAGGGCCAATTATGAGGCAAAAATGAATTATTTGTGTATATCGATCTTATAATTAACCTCTTAATCTAGTTATTTTTAGACTTGTGCGTAGAAAAAATATAGTTACATATGAATCTAATTTTGACCCACTAACCAAAATTTCTGGCTTTGCCCTTGCGCGTATTGAGATAGAGAGCCAGGAGATGTATGCATGATTTTGTTCAAATATTTTTGCATGTACGTCAAACCGAAAATCTTAATATCCATTCTTCCAAAAATATATTGTCAATATGCCTTAGCATTATTCAAATAGCTAGCTAGTGTTCCACATTTCATCTAATAACATTATTCGCCACCGACGAAAACCAGTACTGTGCTCATTGCTCTACTTTGATTCTTCTGATCGACTATACTATACAGAAGAGACTGAGGTCTGTAATGGCATGGGCGGCCGCATGCATGGCTGGATGGAGTAATGGCGATCGACGAGCTAGGTGGGATTTCAATACATGTTTGCTTGAATCAACATTTGAAGACTTGCATGTATTTGAAAACTCTGGACCGTAATAGCCGGTAGCACCACAGTCTCTAACTACAAAAAATGATTTGACCATATTGGAAAACCACCATATGATGCCCCAACACTTATATTCACCACATATTTGGATCTCATTTCTGTGAGTGAGTCTATTAGACTCTGTGTATAGACTTCACATATATGTGTGGTGGATAAGAATTGTGTGGCACTTGGTACTGGTGTCCAAAATCATTGAATAATTGCTTCTAACTAAACATCGCTTACCATATAATTTCCCAGTTCCTTTTACGTTTGCAATTTGCAGAACCCAAACCAGCTTATTATTGCAGACACAAAAACAAGAGACAGGAAACAAACATACTAACAAATTAACAACACACACACATTCCCAATGAACCCTAAACAACACTTGAAACTAAAGCCGTTCGATTCATTTACCACCCCCGTACACTATCACCATCAGTTCGATGCACGTACCAAGCACATGATTTAGTTCTTTTGTTACAACTTATCTGCTAAGTAAAGTGCCCATTTACAACTTCTCCCGTTCTTATGTTACTGCTGCTGCTTCTCTGGTCCTAAGGTGTTTGTTTCTGCTGCTGCTGCTGTAAAAATTCTGCTGGTGCGTATAGATTCACTTGGGTCAAGCTGGCTGCTGGTTTTTGTTATGGCTTGGATTACCATTTGTGGTGCAGCATACGATGGGGTGAATGTTCTCTAATCTGACGTGTCCTACAAATCAGGGACGGAAAGTGAACAAAGGGGGCGAATTAACAAGAAGATTTTGAAATTTCAAGATTCGGGAATTTAGTAAATTTTTTTGGTTTAGGTACTGAGAGAGGTGTTTTTTTTTATCCGAAACACATTTCATGAAAGCCAAAAATGGCAAATTACAGCGAATCCATCCAAGGCAGAGAGAGGGCTTAACGTGCAACAAGCCATCACAAAAGAAAAGCTATGAAATAAGGTGACAGAGGGGCACCGGCAAAACTGAGCAAACTAGAGGATAGGCGTTAGCACGACTCACCGCCTCAAAGGGATAGAAATAGAAAGGAAAATGAGATTAATAATTGAAGAAAAAACCTATAAGAGACCAAGAGAAGTATAGAGATAGAAAGGAAAATGAGATTAATAATTAAAGAAAAAACCTATAACAGACCAAGAGAAGGATTGGGTTTTGGGACCCAAAATAAATGCATTTAAATGTCTAAATTATATCAATTAATGCAAAATACACTATATAGGTGTTCTTAACAACAAAAAAAACAAGTAAGATTAACATTAAAATTTGAAAAAACAAAAACAAACCCCAAAAACAACGTGGGACCTTGGCCCCCATATGGCCATATCAGTTCTGTCTGTACTACAAATCTCTGAATGGCTTCCAGAGTCAAATGAGGATGCTCATATAATTGGCTTGCATTTTTTGTCCTCTTGAACAGATGCAAAATTACTACTCCTTCCAAAATTTGGTTTGTTATTTCTTTTTTAGATGTCTGACATTTTTTTTTTGTTTATTCTGGAATAGTAAATGAAATTTCAAAAGCCATTTGAAAAAATAAGTTGAATTTCAAAATTTTTACAACATGGGTAACTTTTGAAAATTCATATAATTTGAGGAGTACTGATGGTGTCTCTCAAAATGTTCTATTCCTAAAAAGTTGATCAAAACTTTGGAACGGGGGGAGTATTTGACAAATTTGAAGTGGTGATCAAATCCCATGAACCACCCTCATACATTGTAGTAGTAATTTATTTGATATACTTGCCGATATCGATCCGATCAAGCGTATTCTTTGCATGGATATATTACTTTACGTACCCTACAAGATTACAGTTTGGATTACTACAATAAACATGCAGTGGAACCCATAATGCCAGTGGTAGAAAACCCACGGTTTCCATAGCTGACGGAAAAAATTTAAATTGTTTGGATTTTTGCGTTGAATTGTTAGCTAATTGAATGTTAATGGACCTAATTAATACCTTGCTCCGTTCCCTTTCTGAAATTTTTTTTCGCAACTCAAAACATACCCATTATCCATACTTTCAATCATTACTCTCCATTCTTTATCCCTATCTTCAAATCATTATTCTCTTTTTTCTCTCCATCTCTCTCCACTCATTACTCCTACTTCTAATCATTACTCTTATTTCTCTCTTCACTCATAAGCCCAAAATTTTTTCAAAAATTCCTCTAAAACTCATTCAAACACAGCATAAAATTGTTGAATTCATCAAGACGCACCATCCGGAAAATTTCCTACAAATTGATTGTTGTTTATGGCACATCACCCCACCACCACATCATGTACACATGTTCAAAATGGTGAGATGCCATGAACAAAATCAAATTATAGAGTAAGTAATTCATTTGTATTTCACTTTGGAATTGTGCGGTAACTGAACGTTAAAGAACCCAATAGATATTGATTGAATTCCTCTTCTACGAACAAAATTTCCTACAAACCAGTTGTTGTTCATGATATATCACCAAAATTGTAGATCTAAATTGGTGAGATGCCGTGAACACAATCAAATTGAAGTAATTTGTATTCACCTGAATTCCTCTTATTCGAACAAAATTTTCTACAAATTGGTCATTGTTCATGGCATATCACCAACGTCGTATATCTGAATTGGTGAGATGCCATGAACATGACCAAATTGAAGTAATTTGTATTCACTTGAATTCCTCTTCTTGGAACAAAATTTCCTACAAACTGATCATTGTTCAAGGCATATCACCAACATCGTATATCTGAATTGGTGAAATGCCATGAACACGACCAGATTGAAGTAATTTGTATTCACCTGAATTCCACTTCTTCGAACAAAATTTCCTACAAACTGATCGTTGTTCATGGCATATCACCAACATCGTATATCTGAATTGGTGAGATGCCATGAACACGATCAGATTGAAGTAATTTGTATTTTCTTTTTCTTTTTTTACCAAGAAAGAGATAGGTGGGTGGTCATTGGGCTTTTGCTGAAGGGTCCTTATATAGCCAACTCACCAGGACCAAAGAAAGATATGACAAGCAGTTTTTTTGGCATGTAACGAAATGCAAATATTCTATTTTATCTCATAATAAATTGTATTGAATTAGGCGTTAAATGGATTTAAGGTATACTAATTCGGGGAATGGAAATATATTAACTCAGGACCACAGAGCCAAGGTAAATTTCAAAATTCAGGTCTTCATTTGGTAGATTTGGATGTTGGAAATTGAGGAATCGGACCTCAAAGGTAATTATACTTTGGTTTCTATCTTGCTGGACCATTAATTATGGAGCTAAATGGTCGAAATATCTTCCATATAATTATCATTATCGAGCTAAATGGTTGAGATATACGCTTTCTAGACCATTAATTATCAAGCTAAATGGTTGAGATTGAACTGCACCGGCATGTCATACATTGCGATAAGTACAGACCATTAATTATCAAGCTAAATGGTCGAGATTTAATTATCAAGCGAAATAGTCGAGATTGAACTGCACCGGCATGTCCTACAGATAAGCTAAGTACTTTCTAGACCATTAATTATCGAGCTAAATGGTCGAGATTGAATTTGTCACGACCCGCGTCAACTGACCTGCTTAACTTTTAGCCCAATCACATGGCTCAAAATATTAACTTCAAGTTATACAATAGCTCGTCGCGTTTCATAATATACAGAATCAACTTTCCGTACAGTACTGATGTGGGACTCATGCCCAAAATTGGGATCTTACAATCTCCCCCACTTGGACCTCACTTCCATCGCATTTCATAATATACGGAATCAACTTTCCGTACAGTACTGATGTGGGACTCATGCCCAAACTTGGGTTCTTACAATCTCCCCCACTTGGACCTCACTTCCATCCACCAAGCGATGTACGACAAGTCCCCGCTTAAGCACGACAAGCACCTCATGCTCGTCTCATGTGAGACCCGGCCAAACACAACAAGCACCTCAAGTTCCTCATTTGTCGGACCCACCTAAGCACATCTCCTTGCAGGACCCGCCCTACACTTCTGGTTGGTTCAAGCTTTGATACCACCTGTCACGACCCGCGTCAGTTGACCTGTTTAACTCTTAGCCTAATCACGTGGCTCAAAAGGTTAACCTCAAGTTATTCAGTAACTCGTCGCGTTTCATAATATACGGAATCACTTTCCGTACACTACCGATGTGGGACTCATGCCCAGACTTGGGGTCTCACATAATATCACCGGCATGTCCTACATATAAGTACTTTTCTAGACCATTAATTATTGAGCTACATGGTTGAGATGTACTTTCTAGATCATTAATTGTCTGAGCTAAATGGTCAACATATCCCACAGATAAACTAGGCTGCTACTAAAAATACACTTGCAGAGAGTGGTGTTAATAAAAAAGGGAGTGGTAAAATCATTTTTTGTAAACTAAGTACTTTCTAAACCATTAATTACCGGCTAAATGGTCTGACATTTAATTATCAAGTAAAATTGTCGAAATAGAAGTGCACCAATGTTCGACATTTAATTATCAAGTAAAATTGTCGAAATAGAAGTGCACCGGCTAGTCTACATATAAGATAAATACTTTCTAGACAATTAATTATTGAGCTACATGGTCGAGATATCCCACCGATAATATAAGTACTTTCTAGACCATTAATTATCGAGCTAAAAGGTCAAGAGTTATTTACCGAGCTAAATAATCGAGATTGAACTACACCAACTTCTGATCTACAGTCCTAAGTTCTAGACCATTAATTATCAAAGAAAATGATCGAGATTAAACTGCACCCGGCTCTAAGTTTTAGACCATTAATTATCAAACTAAATTATAGAAATTAAACTGCACCCGGCTGGCTCTTCTAATTATCGAGCTAATTGGTCGAGAGTCTTCTAATTATTGAGCTAAATGGTTGAGATTGAATTGCACCCGGCTCTTCTAATTACCGAGCTAATTGGTCGAGATTCTTCTAATTATCGAGGTAAATGGTGTGGTTGATATTGAATTGCACCGACTCTGATCTCTACAGTAGCCGAATCCCATGGAAATGGGTTGACAATGAAAGGGGACGGGTACATTGAGTTAGAGAGCCAGGCGAGTTATGTTTTTTCATATACGTCAAACCGAAAATCTTACTATGATCCGTGCAGTCTTCCAAATATGTCAAGATGCCTTAGCTAGCGTTGCACATTTTTATCGAATAAAATGCAGGAATAAAAATGCACTACTGCTTGCGGTCGCAGGGCTGGATCAGGATGGAGTAATGGCGATGAGGTAGCTAGGAATATCATTCCAACTTCGTGACCAAGTGAAATAGCTAGAGAAATTTAGTACTCCACTAAAAAGGCCCAAAAATTCTCTACAGCTAGCTAGAGAACCATCATTCATACAACTAAGCTTAGGTTCAATAAATGTTTGCTAAACGTTTCTTCAATACATGTTAATTAATTTGCTTGAATCAACTTCTGAAGACTTGTATTTGAATCTAAAAACTCATGCAGCGGGTCCGTAACAGCTGGTACGTACCATCATGTGAGAGCTGTGAGTCCAATTAGTGGATTAACTTCCTAGAAGAAAAGGGATTCCATCGAAGACAGAGAACAAGATTATGATTACGAATGGCTGGTGGCGTACTACCAGCCTGTAGGGAGTGCACACGATTTGAATAGGGAGTGCACAAGATTATGGTTACAAATGGCGCATACTACCAGCCTATAGGAAGTGCTCTGTGGCACTGCACTACACTGCGGTGCCCAAAAACATTGAAATAATTGCTTCTAAACATCACTCACCAATATTTAAAACTACCTTTTTTTCCCAGTTCCTTTTGCGTTTGCAATTTGCAGAACCCAAACCAGCTTATTATTGCAGACACAAAAACAAGAGACAGGAAACAAACATACTAACAAATTAACAACACACACACATATTCCGAATGAACCCTCAACAAAACTTGAAACTAAAGCCGTTCGATTCACCGCCCCCGTTGTCGATCACCATCCGTCCGTTACGATGCACAAACCAAGCGCGTTGAACAACACGCTCCTCCTTCAAGAAGACTGCTGCGAACCCGTGATATGCTGCTGCCCAAACTGCTCAGCCCTGTCCTTCATGTCCCTCGCCGTGCTCGCCAGCTTCCGCCGCGCCTGGTCCAGCTGGTCTGCCCCCGGCGGGTGCTTCCCCGTCAGGTACCTGTACATCCAGCTGAACACCGTCACCGCCGCCACCCCGAACCCTCCCGACGCCACGAACCCCGTCAGGATCAGGCAGATGGTTATTGCGGCCGGGACCAGGACCGGGCTGCACAACACCAGCGGCGGGGTCGCCAGGGTCAGGATTATCACCGTTCCCGCCAGGGTCAGGGCCGAGAGGACCAGGAGGGATCCGCCCGCGGTGACCGCCGTCGCCGCCTTCACCACCTGTTTGGTCCGCTGCTGCGGCTGCTGGTGCTGCTGGCCGTGCAGATGGAACTGCTGACGTTGATCAGCCATTTTGGTCGTGAAATCAGACTGGGGGAGATCAGTTTAGACAGTATGGGACTAGTTGTTAAAATATTTATTGGTATTGGTATTGGGATGATTAACATATGAGGAAATTGGAGCGTTCTGAGAAAAAGGCTGGTGGGGTACGGAGGGATATAAAGGCGGAGAGAGGCACAGAGGCAGGGGTGGGGACGTGTTGGGACTGATGTGTCACGTGTTCCTTTGCTTCTCATGCATGGGTTGCATGTAACGATGTGGCTCGGGGTATTGACACATTGGGTTTTTGTCGGATTTGAGACTGTTGAGAGAGAGAGAGAGGAGATAAGAAGAGTTTTTTTTTTTTGGTTTCCCCTTGACTCGATATATGTCTAGCTTACTTTTTAGGAGATGAAACCATCAGCGGTATATAGGTGGGACAAGTCCAAAAGATACTAAACACTCACGCTCTTGACAAGAGCTGAACCCTCACATTTTATCATGTGAAAGTAGTGAGAAAATGCCATTGGGATAAGAGCAGCACTACGGCCACCCAATGAATTTTGCGGTGACCGTCCACCGCACGTCTATTAGGGCTCACTCTAGTACCCCAAAAAATTACAGAAAATATTCATAAATTTTAAAATAATATTCTATGAGACCCTGTAAAAAATCAATTCCAACAGATATCGATACATATGTATAAAAATACGGTGTACGTGGACTTTTTGTTGCGATAATAAGAAGGATGGTGGAGATTAATTACTCCGTATATTTAAAGCTAGTGGCAGAGATCATGTGCGAGGGCGCGCATGGAGTTAATTGTGAAGGTGCGTGAGTTGAATAATGGGCGGTCGGTGCCATATGGTATTCGAAGTAGCGGCAGTGTTACAACTAGGGATTGAAACAAAAGAAATGAAAGCATTCTTGCGTGAACCGAGCTTCACGCGCTAGGATGTCGGCGCACTTGTTGTCTTCTCTAAAAGTGTATTGCAGCGATGGGATCCAAGTTCTCGTAGTAGACACCTGCTTTGGAAAGGATGACGAAAATGAGAAGGTGAATATCAGTAGTGCCTTGAATAATATGGAGTGAATCTTCTCCAATATTGTGTCATTCTTTGCTACATATGCGAAATGATAAACTATATATGCACTAATGGGGCCAATTTTTTTTTTCCTTCAATGTACTCAATATATACACCATCACTATAGTAGTATTGGTGAATTAACTTGGGGAACCATTCTATTTATATATAGAAGCTTACTCTGATTTGAGGACTTCTAGGATATGTGACATAATCTTGTCAAATGCATTTTGGGGTGGAAATTGGAGAGAAAATACAATCTGAATATTTTCAAACAATTCCGTAGTGGTTCCCACTGCACGGGACAAGAGAGAGAATTATTTTGCATTAGTAGGTGGATTATTACTTAGTGGTCTTATGACACTGTCACGTTACATATGTCCCAAAATATTTATTTACATTAGTAGGTGGATTATTACTCAATGGTCTTATGACACTGTCACGTTACATATGTCCCAAATACAGTTACATATGTCCCAAAATATTTATTTACATTAGTAGGTGGATTATTACTTAGTGGTCTTATGACACTGTCACGTTACATATGTCCCAAAATATTTATTGTAATATTCATGTAATGTTTGTGCATTTGGTTCTGGACTTCAAATTAAATATTTGTGGTTATGGGACGCCACGAGGTGCACAAGGCGCAGGTAATAATTTTTCCAAACCAAGACTATTTATGTTTTAAATTTTAATGCTAGTTCGGTTCAAAAAAAAAAAAAAGAAAAGGAAAGAAAATTTTGAACGAGGGCTAAATGCGGGCCCAAAGTTGAGCTCACAAAGAAGTTGGGCTGCCGTCTTTTATTTTGGGCTTTACGTACGATTAGGCCGATGACATACAGCACACATGCAGTTGTTTATATTGATGAGCCCATTTTAAACCCAAATTGACAATTTACCGAGGTCTCTAACTAGACCCTGTTCGGTTTGTATTTTCAGGGAAGTTTTTGAGAGTAATAAACGAAGATAGATAGATTGTGAAAATTTATTAGGGACCGTACGCAGGGGTATGTGCAAAGTGCACTCATGACCAAAAATAGAAATATCTCACATACGAGCTATTTGTCCTGAGTTTTGGAAAAATCAAATTTTAGAAATCTCTCATGTGCGAGCAAACACTGGAACGTAAGAGCTAGGGATCACCCTCATCGCCGAGTTGTTAATTTTGTTTGTAAGAAGCTACATATAACAAGACTGTCGATTTTAATTTAAACGACAAAAGATGTATGTTACTATCTTTTTATCATCATTGGAACACCGTCACTAACTTAAATACGCGTGATTGGTTTCCTTGTAAATACTTACAATTCTTACAGTGTAGCTCAACTGTAGTTTGGTATGGTTACACAAAAATGAATCTCGAGCATAAACCTTTCTTTCCGGGTGTGATTATGAAAAACTTTTGTACACTATGAATTCCAGGCCTTTAACACTGTCTATAAATTCAAGAACCGAAGATGAAAAAGAATTCCAACACCGAGGCCCCGTTCAGTTGTAAGATCCACAATTTCAACTTCGCCATTAGAAAACACTTTCCTGCAAGATTTCTTGTAACAGAACACAAACAGGAAAATAAATTTCATTTTTCTTTCTTACACCTCATCTCACTTTTTTTGAGAATCTATTTTTCACACAATATTCTCGACAACTGAACGAAACCTAAGAGTACTCAAGCACTTCAATTCTTATCTTGAGCCCAGCACTCTTTACTTTACTTTACTTTTTTTCCAATTTGTACATGTTGTTCCTCAACCCGTGCAGCTATATTTCCTTTTCCTAAAGCGTGGTCTAGTCTAGCTAGCCTAGCACATTTTCATTTTTCCTTTTCCTTTTCCTTTCCATGTCCATTTTCATCTTCGTTTCTAAGAGCATCATTACCAAGCTAGTCATAGACCAAAACTACTTTCGAGAATTAATTAGTCGCTTTTTTATAATTATACAGAATCAGTCTCTCTATTCTAATTCTATTATATTAAACTATTCCTCTTTTTTTTACTTCTATAAAAGAATATAATTAAAACGAAAAGGCAACGGAAAACAATCATTGTATTACTTCCTCCGTCTCCATTTTTTAGTCAATGTTAGCACCTTTTGCTATTCCAAAAATATTGTCCCACTTCCAAACCAAGAGGATTATGGTTAATAAAAGTTTTATTTTACCCTTCTAGTTTTAAATCAATAGTAATAATATACAATTATAAAAAGCAAAGATTGAAGGATAGATTGGAAAAATGTGGTGATTAGACATGCAATGATTGTGTTCCCTTATATAGTTAGAATCTCCAAAGAAACTGAAAAATGGGGACGGATGGAGTATAATAATAATATATTATGTAGTAGCGTGTAAATGGCAAGGCAAAAAACCAACGTCACTGTAGCAATCCTACTTTGCTGTGATAATGAAGCGAGCCATGTGCAGTGCATATTTTGCCCTTCCACTTGCTAGTTTACCCAAAACAATGGTTTGACGAGCCACGTGAGGATGCTCTAACTTTGTTATTTTGACGAGTAATGAAATTTCTTCTTTGGTTAATTAAGCTTAACTTCCGAAATCATTCTTGAGCATTTAGTTTAATTTGAAGTCCACTTCATTCAGGCAAAGAATCAATGCTAACGACTTACAATCTATCAATTTTGAAGTAGAAGTCAGATCAAGGCCCACGTCTATAAATCAAAAAGGATATCCTGAAACGTCTGTGCTAATTGTTCGCATGTATGGTTTATCGCTCACGCTCACGCCCACGCAGCGGAAGTGGGAGAATTCAATGTCGTGCACATTCACAATTACATCCTCCGTCCCAATTTAATTATTTTTTTTGTAATTCGTGCCACTTTTCAATTGATTATATCTCGTAATTTATAATGTTTTATGTGATTTGAAAATATTGTATTATAGAACTAATTAAGATCTATATCCATATTGAATAAAAAAATTTATTTCCAATTTCAAAATATAATTAATTTTTTATCCTGTTAGAACAAAACTAGTGACAATTAAATTAGATGGAGGGGAATACTTCCGAGAGGAAGTGCTTCATTTTTTATTTTATTTTTGATCGTAAGTGCTTCATTTCATTCATTATAGAATTGACCAAAAGAAGCTCGTGGACGGAAAAGTTGCAATTGCTTTTAAGATATTTCCTAAATACTTTTCCTTTGCTTTATCTCAATTATTTACTCCCACCAACTTCTTTTTTCCAAGTGAAAGACTTAAAAAGATGTCAACCTCGTGCCAACGTCGGTAGACTGACTGACTATTCACTTGTAGAAAGTAAGGGTCATCATCGAGTCGGGCCGGTTCAACCCGCTAAGTCACTATTCAAACCCACCCATGGACAGGACCGATCGGACTTTTACTTTTTTGCGGGCCGGGCTACTTATCATAAATTGAAGCCTAAGTCCGGCCCACGGGCTAGCCCAATTGACGGGCTAGCAGGCCAAAAACCGGGCAGGCCAATGAGCGGGCCAAAAGCCGGGTAGGCTTAAATTTCCTTGGGCAAAGGAAAAAAGAAAGGATTTTGTGAAATTTTGGGCTAATGGGTGGGCCCATTGGCAGGCTATTGGGCAGGTACCACAGGTGGGCTCACGAGCCGGGCCTACGGGCGGGCCGAGTAAAAATTGATAGGCCCGAACCCGCCCATTACAAAACTACAGGCCGGATAAAAGCCCAATGGGCCGGGCGGGTTTCGGGCTGGCCACGGGCCTTCGGGCTAAATAATGACCCGTAGTAGAAAGGATATTTACGAGAAACCTATTCTCAGTTGAGCCGTGAATAAGTTGTTTACAACAGTGATCAATTGTGATCGTCTAAAAGTGTTCTGGACGGTCCAAATATTAATAAAACTTTTTTGAAGAAAAATTTCACTCTTTCCCGAAAATGTTCATTTACATCACTTTTGAACGATTGTGATTAGCTCCATAAATAACTCTTCACGCCTCCACCATTAAAAAGACTTTCTCTATTTATTTTCTCAGAAAGTTGCGTAAACTTTGTGTGTGAACTCTAATTTGAAGTATCTTATTCCGTCCATATGTTTAACCTTTATAATTCAAGTCCTAATTAATTACATTTGATTAGAAGCGCATATTGGTACAATCATGTCAATTCTTCTCTTGCCATTAGGTATATATTGACCTTTAATTCATGAATCAATTTATTGTTATTTTGTCCAATCAAGAAATGACCGTCGTTGACAATATCATTGGGGAAATGGTTACATGTATCTCACATGTCAAATTTTCATCGACAATCGGTAGTCGATGATCGTATGATCAATGAAGTGTAACAAAATCACTTATTATACCTGTAGGTCACCCCGTATATATTCTATTTTCTTTAATGCTCTTCACATGTCTATTATACAGAGTATGATTTAACGATTTTCTTGTATGGTTCCTAATCATACGAAAACTTGGCTAAACTCAGTTTTAGGTTAAAATTTATCGGGTCTCCCTCAATAAGAAACACTCGATCGATTGGAAAATTATGATAGAACTATAATCAACATCTCTACATTAAACTAAATTAACCTCCTCACAATTGACCAGGAAAAACTCGTTCAGGGGTTGACAAAATCTAACAAGAACGCACAAGTCTAACCGTACAATTGATTATGTACTCCCTATAATAATAATAAAAGGAATAAAGTGGACTTTTGAGAAAATCCTGTACACATTGGACAATACAACGGATTGTAAATAATTTGACAGAGAGAAAACAATCTAGAAGGAAAAATATGTCTTGCATGTTACGACTACATCATTAATTAGTATTTTGAGTTTAATCTGTTTGCAGAGCTTGTTTGCTGGTTTTTTCTCTCTTTGGTGTCCAGGGGAATTTGGTTGGCACCTTGCCTTCTTTGGTTGTAAGGTCTCGGGTGGTGATTTCCAGTTTAATCTTAATTTGTTATCATTTTCAAAAATTAACAAATTTTTTTTGCCGATAAATAAAAAAGAAAAGAAAAAAGATTGCCCTTTACAAGGCCCCCTTTCTTTTCTGTTCTTTTCTCAAAAAATTGTTCATATCTTTTAATTTATATTATTTTATATATTCAATATGGATCTTCTTTGGCAAATCTCAATTAATTTTTTTTTTAAATTTTGAAATCATAAAAAACATTAAAGATGGTGGGATATAGATTTTATTTTTTTTGAGGTCACAAAAAGGAAACAGACACAATAATTTGGGACGGCCGTAGTATTAACTAAAGAGTTACTATAATTATTTAGTGATCTTGGGACACGGCTATATGGTGCTCTAACATCATCTCCACCATACAATTTTTTTGGGGCCATAGACGTAGTATTGGATCCCACAAAAATGCGCAGAGGAGAAGGCTGTTGGGATATCACATGGCGGTAAAGGAGATGTAATTTCGAGAAGGGTGAATTTACGTAGGGGGATAGAAAAGCCATTGTTCATTCGTTCTCACCTTGTCATTAGGAGAGTGTCTCCTAACAAGGTGAGTATTTGTAGCAGTTCAACTTATGACGAAAGATAAATAATGATAATTACAAAAAATTAAAGAAATAGAACTCCCAAATATCAGTATTTTAAAAGTGCCATGAAAAAAAAAAGTATTTTAAAAGTGGGAAATGCTTCAATATGTACACGCCTATTGTTTGGGGTGTATCATACACCTCTTATGAATTTTTGTGACCCATTTAATGAATGTTTGTGGCCCAATATTTGAATTTTGTGGTTTATGAATTTTTTGGATACTTTTGCAATTTTTTTTGGTTATTTTTATGATTTTTTTGTGATTCAACATATGGATTTTTGTGGCCCAATTTATGAACTTGATGGTCCAAAAAAGACGGCGCAAAAGTTATGAATATTTCTGATGTTGGTTATGAATTTTTGAGGTATTGATTATGAATTTTTTTGGAGGTAGTTATAAATTTTTCTGGTCCAAGATACATTTTTGTGGTGTTTATAAATAACGAAATTTTGTGTTTGTTGACAAACTTTTGTGGCTTTGAAAATTCCTACATTCCATTTTAGAGACGGTAACTGTTGAATTTAAAATGTTCGAGGAGTAAGTTGCTAGCAAATGTTCGGACAAACAAATTGGTATAAGTTACGATGTAAAAGATATCGTATTCAAATCACATCACTTAAGTCATATCGAAGACATACAAATGTTCTAAGGTCCCATTCTAGAAACTTTCTAAAAAAATAAGCAGCTTATGTAGACACCCTATTCTGGACCATCTGGATCAGCATGTTTTCGGTCTTTTCGCTTATTATTATTACCCCAATGATGATGAACGGTCGAGAACTCCCCGAGGTCGATGGAAGGTCGCGAGCTTTGAGTGTTGGGCCCTCCCCTTTCAAACCATTTCAAAACCCCTTCAAACCCTTCAAATCCAGAGCCAAATAAACCTCAGCAGGCCATACCTGGCTTACGCCACCCTTTCCTTGGCGTGCGCCAGCATTTTGCCACGTGTTGGACATCGACCGTTGACTGAGTTTGACCTGGCGCACGGCGGCTTAAAGGTGGCGTACGGAGGGTCAAGGCCGGTCAAATCACCGCTTTTCTGTCACGTGCTCGAAACCTTGTAACTGCCAAAGTACACTGCAGGCCCCCTGATCACCTCACTCTGCAGGGCCGTCCCCCTCTCTCTCCTACATACCCCATCAAGGCAAGTCCCATGCATTTAATGCATGGGAGCTCCCTCCTTAACCTAACCCAGCCCCATTAACCTCAGCTGATCACCCTGATCTCAGTCCCTCTCTCCTCTATAAATGCCAACCCTTGCATTCATTTGCAAGGGTTAAGCACATTAACTCTCTCCAAGTCCATCTTTCCTTCTTCCCTCCCTTTCTCTTATTCATCCATTGAATAGCAAGGGATAGGTTCATACACTCCCCTCCACTGATCAACCACCATACACCCTCCATCTTCAACACTCGAAGCTCTCTTCTACTCTTCCATCTCTTGCACCAAAGGTATACCACCTTTGCAGTGCTTTCTGTTCTCGACCCCTGAGGGGAACCAGAAGGGTTCTGGCTAGTAACTGATACTAGTCCAGGCCCCTCTCTGGTAAAATAAATCAGCCGTAGTGGCCAAGCCATGGCGCACGCCATCTATTCCTAGCCGTACGCCACCTATGGCTGTATGTGCACAGATGGCGTGGGGATCATGGACGGCCCATTTATTGCTCTTATTCTTTATGTCATCACCTTCCAGCATGCTAAATAACCAGTTTATCATTTCTGTATTCTAGAACTGTGTAAATGTAGCTTTCAATACCTTTGTCTTTTCCTGCTTTTTAAGGCCTCTGGGTTACTTCTGGTCATGCTCCAGAGCCCAGATGGTGTAAAGCCAGACCCCGGCCAACGTACAGACCTGGCGTACGGCTCCCACTGAGTGGCGTACGGCATGTTTGTTGTAGGCCAGTGCTTGGCCCTCACACCATGCTCCTATCTTGGCCTTTTTGCTTCTTCCCCACTCTGTTTATGGGGTTCGCTGTACCTTTTCTTGGCTCTTGGCCATTTCCTCTTGCTTGTCTGCCTGTAATATGTATTTAAACTCATATACTGAATTGTGTGGTTTGCCCTGGGTGTGCACTGGTCCACTCCAGAGCCCAGAAGATTGAAGAGCAAGAGCCGTGAGAGATCAGGGAGATAGTGTACGCCAGCCTAAAGGTGGCGTGCGCAGGGTTCGCTGGCGTGCTATGATTCTGTCGTGGCGTGCCAGCGTGTCACCTGCTCACGCACCCAACGGGCAGCGTACATCATCTCACTGGACTCTTCACAGTGCTTGCTCTCAACCTAAGTTCTTACATTTAATTCAATTCAAGCAAGCAAATCATCATCCATAAAGCATTTTGTCATATAACTGCAAGTTGTTACAGTCTTAACCCCTATTAACTGTTCACCCGCCCTAACTGGCTAAAAAAAAATGATCAAATGAGAGAAAAATGCAAACGTTTTACAAAATGCCCGAGTAGAGACCGATCTCCGGATTAGGCGAGAGGGGGTGCCATAAAACCCTTCCCCTCTCGTAACCTGGCTCCCGAACCTCAGATATCGAAGGTGACGACGGACCAGTCTACGCCTTTTTCAAATCAAATCAAACCCTTTTCCAAATCAAATCAAAACGTAGCAAACGTTCTCGAGTTCGGTTCCTTGGGTGCCTCACCGCTAAAACCCGAGTGGCGACTCTGAATCGAAGCGTTTCGCCGCGCCGTATTTTCCAAAGAGGGCCGCAAACCAAAATCGGGCGATTTTCGGGGGCGCGTGCCCACAGCTTATTTCACATTTTCAAATTAATAAATAAAGTAAATAAAAAATAATTTTTTAATTTTTTTGCATCGTATAAAAGATCTCATCGAGATCTTCTAAACAAGATCCATATTGCATATATTTTTAGATTTCAATAAATTCATAATTTTTAAACTTGAAATTACCTTCTTAAAAAATAAGGGTTTATTTTTAGTTCCGGAACGGAGCCTAAGCACAGAAGGAAAAAAAGAAGAAGCAGCAGCAGCTCTCTGGTGATCTCCAGTCCTCATCCCTAAGCTGTTAAAATGCAAATTCAATACTATTTTCTACTTTATAATATCAGGAAAAAAAGCATTCATAGTACAGCAGTTCGAATCAGCTACATGTAATGAAATCAAGTTATTTCTCTTCGATTTAACATTCGCGTTCTACATACACTAATCAATTTTCTTTATTGCTCTTCACATATTCATTACTATGATTAACACTAGTCGTTACAGCTAAACTCAAATTCAAGTTAGAATTTATCTATCTCCCTTAGTAAGAAAACTCCATCTGAAGTTTGATCATGGTACACTAAATTCATTTATTTATTTTTTGAAAGTGAAAAAAAAAAATCTAATTTAACCTCCTCAGATTCATTCATATATATGAATTGGAGGACCATCTCTAAAGCTTGACCTGGATAGAAACCAAAATAAAAATCCTAATATACTCCTCCATCTAAAGCTTGACCAAGAAAAAACTCGTTCGGGTATTGACAAAACCTAACAACCAGGCACGAGTCTTCGCCGTACTGTTATGTACCTCCACCAGAAAAAGCAATAATTATTACAAGTGGGCCAAGTGGAGTAGTTCAAACGCTGCGAATTAAAAGATGCTTTTCACATTCAACAAACGGATATTAAACATTGGTTTTGAACCCGTGCTCGGGGATTTTGAGATCCCAAAATGAACAAGGCCCGATTCTTTGCATAGTGGTGGCTGACCTTAGAGGATACTTGAGCTCTTGGAGGAAGGTCCAGGTCGCAGTGCTACAAATCACAAATTGTACGTTCCTTATGGAACTTATCCCCTAAAATTTTTTCTTCCAATCTAAAGTAGGATTGTAGGTGTTTGTTGTTGACGTTGTGCTCCCTGTCAGTCTCCGATAAATTTTTCTTATTGATCCACTCATTACTCTCAAAAAAATTTCTCAAAACTCAAACCGAACCAGGCAAGTCTTGTTGAAGAGAGGAGGATTTTAGAGGGAGAAGTGATGGTACACTGTCTTGCTGCATGTTTTTTAATATGTTCACGCTTTCCTCCTAGCTATAGTTTACTCTTGGGCAAATTTCACTCAAATCGACTGCTAAGGTATCTGACAATGATAGACAATACCTCTCTGTTTTGAAAAATGACAGAGACCTCCCTTGTTTCACACTTTAGGGCTTTCAATGAGAGTCCTAAGAGCATCTCCAACCCATCTTTATTCCTCCAAAATAGAGGATGAATGTGACACATTGAGGGGAGATTTTGTAATTTATTTCTTTTTTTCTTCACTTTTTGGGAGAATCTTTGAGGGACCCATCGTCCTTTTTAGAGTTTGGAGAAATTTTATACTCCAAATTTGCTTTTGGTACTCTAAAAATAGAGGACCAAATTTACTTTTGGAGGACCAAATTCTAAAAAAGACGGTGGGTCTCTCAAAGATTCTCCCAAAAAATACAAAAAGTGAAGAAAAAAGGGAATAAATTACAAAATCTCCCCTCAATGTGTCACATCCATCTTCTATTTTGGAGAAATAGAGATGGATTGGAGATGCCCTAAGAGAACCGTAGAAGCAACTCACGTCCTTTTCCGTCCCTCTCACACCTTTTCCATCCCTCTCACTAACGGAGGAAACCCAAAGTGTGAAACAAAAGGAGATCTCTGTCATTTTTCAAAATTAAGGAGTACTGTTTGTCATTGTCAGATACCTTAGGGAGCCTGAGTGAAATTTGCCCTTTACTCTTTAGTGTCGGTAGCTTTGCATTTCTTCTTTTCTCTTTCTCTTTTGTTCTTTCATTTCTCTTTTTCTCTCTCTCCTAATGTTTTGTTATTATCAACGAAATATTACTTTCTTTGCCGTTAAAAAGTAGGACGTAATATGTTCAACGAAGCTCTTTCTTTTCTTACTCCCCAAAAGCAAAGCAAAACAATACATACAAAACAATCAAAAAAAACAAAAACAAAAAGGCTTTGGCTCTCAAATATCACACATTTGGTTGGACTTTCATCCTGTAATTAAAACAAATACTCCATTTAGAAATAGGAATAGGAATAGGAATAGGAGTATCCATAATCCATTTACACATATGACATTTTACAAAACAGCCAAAACTGGCCCCCACCACACCAAATTTCCTAACCTGCCACCCCACCCACGCAAAAATGCCCACCTCATCGCCAGCTCAAATCTAGCTAACCAATAGTTGCTCGCCAACTGGCAATTGTCTCATCATCTGGCACTCCACTTGGAACGCATTTGATTGGCTCTCCACTTCCACCTCGGCCGCCGTCACTCCTCTTTTCCTCCTCTTCGGCGAGCCGCTCTCCGAAACCGACGTGGACGGCTCCGGCGACCTCCTCTTGGCCGTTATCCGAACCGGCTCCGGCTCGTTGGAGCCGATACGGTGCGGGAAGTTAAGCAAAGCCCGCGAGCCGCGCATCCGGTAAGCCGCTCTGTCATATGCGAGAGCGGCTTCCTCGGCGGTCTCGTAAGTCCCGAGCCATACCCTGGCGCCGTTCTTCGCCGGATCCCTTATCTCCGCCGCGAACTTCCCCCACGGCCGCTGCCTCACTCCCCTATAATGCCTTCCCTTCGGCGGCGCTACCACCGGCTCCTCCTTCACCTGCGGCAACACCAATTGAGCCATCGTCGTAGCCGGCTCCATTTCATCTCTCGGCTCAATCTTAACGTTTGTCGCCGTTATATTAAACGGCGTCCAGCCCACACTAACCGCGTCACGTAGAAACCCGTATACGACCATGTCTTCTGAGTCGTCAACTTTTAACGGCAAGTCACCCCATGTCTCTGACAAGCATGTGATGAGGCTACTGAAGCTTGTGCTCCGGGGATACGCCGGAAACTCGACGGTATTATTTGCCGGGAGAATCACCGGCGCACACTCGCACCCGTACATCTCAGTCCAATTTTTGTTGTTTGCAGAGATGGGTTTTGCTTAGTGTTGAGAGAGAGAGAGAGAGAGAGAGAGGCAGGGAGGGAGGGAGAGAGAGAGAGATTTGGGAGAAATGGGTTTGGAGGGAAATCTTTATAGTGGATGAGAGTTGAGAGAGAAAGAGGTGCATAAACTTGTGGGTGCGTGTTGCAATTACCTGTGGGTTTTATTGAAAATTTGGTGGTTCGTTGAAATTTCTTGTTTTGCAAGTGGGCAAATTGGAGGTGTAGATTAAAATCACGTGTCTTATACGTAATTTGATAAACAATTGGGGTGCTTGCATCATACACTGACCGCTGGCGTCACTAATTGCAATGCCCACGATCAGCCACACTGATAAAAGAAAATCACTGCAGAGAACAATTTGCAGATTAATGAAAGAATTTTTTTTTTCCAAAAGATTTTTTTTAGTAACGAATTATTTTCGGAAAGATTGGGTATACAGAAAAGGATCTTCGTAAAGCATCCGCGTCAGGATTTCTATATTTTGGACCAAATTATATCTTAAAAAGCCACTTTATTACTTTAACTACTCATTTTAAAAATGTCTTCTGCATCAGACTCTCCATATCAAAAATATTGTTTCTTTATTCTTAAAAAAAAAGAAGCAAAACTTAACTCTCTTTTTTCTCTGTCTCTAACTTTACTCCTCTCTCTCTCTCTAACTTTACTCTCTTTCCCTTGATATTCACTGAACTCGACACTTCACCAGCAATTAGCAAACCAAACCACTTCATCAAGCTCCTCTCCGTTGATCAACACCCAAGCCCCTCTCTGCTAATCAACCCCCAACCACCGCGGTCGCCTCCCAAGAAGAAGCCTCTGTCATCATCTTCGGAGCCCCAGAACCGACCCGACCCGACCCATTGGTATTCTCAAGGTCTCACCGGTGCTCCGACAGTTCATCGGCCTCTCGCATTGACGCCGTCAAGAAGATCTGGGAGTACGTCAAGCTCTCCCACCATACGACTGGTATGCAACCTATATTACTGTTCGCTCCAGATCAAGAACAATAAAATAATAAGTAGCTCGTGAACAATCCCTCGTGTGTTTCAACGAGGGACTGTAGCTCTGGCTATTCTTCTGGTTATTCCAACAAGGCTGGTAAATGTAGGTTTTAGGAGTTTTTTTAGTTTTGTTCGTTACTATAGTTTTCAGGGTTGAATAGTGACCCTGATGTGGATGCTCTAAGGCTGGAAACAATTGATGATCGAGTTGTGATTTCATCAGTTTTCAAATAAACAAATACAATAGTTAACAGTTTTATACTCCGTAATTCAAGATATTTTACTCAGAACCAACTGAGGCTAACTCAGTTGGCTGAGACTATTGCATCTTACTAGAAGATCAGAAGTTCGAGTCTTCCCATGCGTGTGAGTATTTTTTTTCCTTTGTAATTGTTGTGATTATTTCTCCCCTCCTTTAATGTGGCTTGTAGTTACGTTGAGCTTATAGTGATTGTTGTCTCTTAAATAGGCTTATTTATCCCGTTAATTCAGTTATTGGGATTGATTATCTCGTGCCCTCTTGTACAATGAATGTAATGTCCTGTGATTTATACTTTGTATTTTATACATGATGGAACGATCACTCCTACTGATTGAAAAAAGAAGGATATTTTAGTCTTAGATTGGAAAGAATCTTGAAAGATAAAAAAATATAAAACTCAACTTATGCTAGTAGATGTTCCAAACTTTAAAAATTATGCTAGTAGTATTTTTAAGTGTAATGATATTCCATCCACATAAAATTACTTTTGTCGTTTTCTTCACACCAAAAAACGTGCTATTAAAAAAATGGCCAAGATTTTATCCATAGGGACTACACTTTTTGGAACATTCTGCATATAAATTGTGAATAGGTGTAGAGAATCCAAATAAAGATTGCACCACATGAATGCACCCAAATATGCAACTGGGAAGAAGCATAATGAAATCCAAGGAATTTTGCCAAGTAAGAATGAGACGGGCTGTAAGTGCTTGTTCTTCATGAGATCGCGTATTCGAATTTTACAGAGGCTAAATATTCTACAAGCTTGAGGTAGTTAGAGGGTTTATCCGATTGTCAACTTTACAGCTCAGAAATTAGTCAAGACACATGCGTTAATTGGCCCGAACATCCAGTTGTAATAATAAAAAAAAAACATAATGAATTCCCTTATAAAATTGGAGAAATATGAAGGGATGATAAAGACTCCATCCACACGCGGTCGGTGGGAAACTTCCCTCCCCTCATGTCTATCTTTTAGCTGAGCTAAGGTTCCATTTATAATTTTGGGATTTATCTTTTCCTATAGTGCTTGTCCAGGGCATCAACACCGAGGGTCCTTGTCTTATAAATGCTGTACAATATATATTCTCCATTGTACCCCTTGGGAGAAAAGTTTTCAAGGGGCAGTTTGGACTTACCTGAAATTGTTTTCACAAATTTGCTGCCTTGTACTAGCTTTCGTAAACTTTGAAACAATTTTTTGTTTAACAAATTAGGGGTTTGCATCGTGGAGAGGAATCTAAAGAGTAATAAAACTTTAAAAAAAATTATTAATGGACAAAATAATCCGATTGTAAAAAAAGTTTAGTGAGTTTTTTTTTTGTTTGCATAGCTATATTAATATTCTCTGTCTAAAAAAAGAACACTATAGTAATAATCGTTAATGGGTAGACACTACCAAACGCTACAAAAGTAGGAATAAATTTATAACAAAATTTTGCAACTTTTTTCACCTCAAAATAAGATCTCAATTATTAAACGTCCCCTTCATAACTGATTAGACATAACCTGACATCTGATATTGACTTGCACCTTGCAAAACTTTGGTATTACTAACTTTTTTTGCTTTCCGGTAGTATATATTAGCAGAGGTTAAAGGATAATTAGTAAATTAGTCCATGAGAAATCTAAAGATTGTTCATAGCACTAAAGCACAAATGCGCCTGATGGAGTCAAATTCTGATCTCTCACAAGAGAAGAACCAAAAGATACCATTGGTTACAAATCTTTTGGCTAATGGTTGACTAGATTGATGTGCGTATTGTTTGACCATACCAAGCAAAGAGAAAGGGTAAATAAGAAAGCTTCTCAATAAATTGTATTGCGATAATGTATCAAATCCTTGAGAAAAAGTTAAGCATTTTCGAACTCTAAATAAGTACTTATTTTTTAAAAATGCAATATTAAGCTCAAAAATCATTTGCTTACGCGAATAATTTTTATATCAATATAAATTTTATTTGATAAATTTCATTAAGATATTTTAAACAGTGCAAACAAAAATTAAAAAATTATTTTTCCTTTACATTATTTTTTAATTTAAAAAGTGAAATAAACTATTTATTTTTTAAGAATGTTTGTGAAATGGGCGAGTATTACTACTCCTTTAGGCACAGCGACACGACTTTTACGGACAAGAAGCTTGTTGGCCCCACCATCGATCTGTTTTCCTAGGTTTCAATGGAAAACTCATAGCCGTGCGTCCAGATATGGGGTACGTTGCCATCATAACACGAGGATAATTAGGAAAAGGTCTAAGCTTATGAGCTTTACTACTCATAATAAAGTACGTATGGGATTAGATACAAATTAAGACACGCACCTACGGTTTAATTTTTTGATTATGATAAGAAGTTGGATCAGTCCTTTTTCCCCGAATTCATTGATATATTTCGGTTCCTTTTATTTGGATGTAAAATATTTTTCGGTAAAATGTTTTATCTATTTTTCGATATTTGGCTGTGTAAAAAATGAGAATTGGATGAAAATGATTTACTGTTAAATCTTTCGTAAGTTATTTTCAGAAATGAACCTGCTGCCTTCTACTACAATCTTCACTGCTCAGTTTTCTCGATCTTCAGTCGTGACCCTCATTCAATTCCAATAATCTTATATTTCTCCACCATTTAAACTCTTCATCTCTCTCCACACTATTTTGTTGATTTCCGAAAATATTTTCAAGTGCCAACTAGACACCGAAAAATAAAAGTTTGAAATTTATTTTCTGAAAAAATATTTTACAAGAAACATTTTACATTGTAAAACATTTTACATCGAAACAAACAAACGTAGCCTCATTCCACGCATTCGTTGAAGATGAGAAAGTTGTTAAAATTTATCTTAGGCCGGTCAGAGCATCTCCGGCAGTTCCTAGCTATATATGCAAAATTCCTAGGACAGCCTAACCATTTTAGCTATTCAAGTCCCAACAGGATTTTTTTTACTATTCAAGAACCCTGTAAGCCACTTTAGCTCTCCCTCATTCATGGTTTCTTTCTCCAAAGTTGAATATTTCTGCCCAAACCTAACCCTCAAACATCAACAGAACGCATGCACATTCTAGCATCAAAACTTATCACCAAAATCAATCGATTTTGAATTTGAGAAAATGCAAGTTGAGAGAGAGAAAAAGAAGTCAACTATTCAGCTTGTACCGACAGCCATCAGCGGGCCGTCTCCGGTCACCGGACGGCCGATCCGAGCAGTCCAAAAATTCTATAAAAAAAAACCGATGGGGCTTGTGTGAGAATCAATGGCATCCGAGGTGTGTAGGAATCAATGACATCCGAGCACCTAGTATTCGGATCAAGCACCCTACACACCTCAGATGCCATTGATTCTCACACAAGCCCCATCGGTTTTTTTTTTTAGAATTTTTGGACGGCTCAGATCGGCCGTCCGGTGGCCGGAGACGGCCTGCCGATGGTCGTCGGTACGATTTCTCTCCCCCTAGTCGGTACATATAGCATAACTCCTATAGTATTAGTCGTTGATGGGTAGACACTAAACAAACACTACCATACCAAAGTAGTAAAAAAATTATATCGTAACCTGACGTCTGATATTGACTTGGGTCGACAAAATTTTGGTGCTCGACTAGATAATTTTTTTGTTTTTTTTTTTCTCCTCAAATGACATATTGTATATATTAACGGAAATTAACAGATAGTTAATTAGTTTACAGGAGATTCATTGTCTATAATCGTAAATCACAAACACTTTTAACGGTGATACACGAACCCTGGCCTCCCACGAGATTTCATGTGTTGTGAAATTCGAAGTCCAAGTACTAGTTGAATTATATGGCAGAGAGGATGTATATATGTGGCAAAGAACAACATACGTAATAAGTAGTACAAGGGTTACATCAGTACTACTCCTTTAGCGACACGTCTTTAACGGACACGATAGAGAGAGAGAGAGAGAGAGAAAGAGAGAGAGAGAGAGAGAGAGAGAGAGAGTTCTAATTTAAAAACTCTCATAGCCATAAGACTTTTTTCCATCTCTATTTTCTTGGTCTCAATGGAAAACTCATAGCCATCTCCATCATAACACGAGGATAATTAGGAAAAAGCTTGCGAGCTTCTTAGTACTCCTAAGTATGAGATTAGATACGAATTAAGACACGCACCTATCGAATTCATTGGTATATTTAATCATTCCACGCATTCATTGGAAGCAGAGATATTATTCGGTTTAGCTGGCCACCAAATATATAGATTCTGCTAATAGCCTAATCATTTTAGCCATTCAAGTCCCAATAGCATTTTTTTTTTAAATTCAAGAACCCTAGTGTGAGAACCCACTTGGAAGAATCTCACATCGGTGGATTATGAGAAATTGATGTGAAATATAAGGAAACACATCGAGCTACTGTATACCTTGGGGTTAACTTTTTAAGCCACGTGATTAGGCTAAGAATTAAACAAGCCAGTTGGTGCAAGTTATTACACCTAGCCTCTTGAGCTTCCCCATTCATGGTTTCTTTCTCCAACGTTGAATATTTCTGCCCAAACCTAACCCTCTGCACGTGATTCAGTTAGAGGCTGTTTAACCCTAAACTCGACAGAATGCACATCCCAGCATCAAAACCCACCTGACCCAGCGAGTAATTAATGTAGCAATACCTTAAATTGCCGAGTTTGAAGCTATTCTGCAGGGTCATGCTTTTGGGTGTTGGGTCGCCACTTTAGCTAAAAATCAATTTTGTCCCAGAAATTAATAGTTGTCGTAATAATCTACTAAGTGTTTTTTTTTTTTTTTTAATTTTGAGACACGAATCATCTTTAATGTTTGAAGAGTATTCTTCTCCAACCCATCTTCATTTCTTTAAAATAGAGAATAAATGTGATATATTGATGAGAGATTGTGTAATTGATTTCCTCTGAATTTTTTTTCACTTCTTGTACCCCGTACTATTTTGGAGAATCTTGGAGTGACCCATTGTTCTTTTTAGAAATTTGGTCTCCAAAATGAAAGTGCGGTCTCCATGTTTGGAGACCCAAAAGTAAATTTGGAGACCAAATCGCTATACAAGACGATGGGTTCCTCCAAAATTCTCCCAAAAAGTACAAAAAATAAAGTAAAGATGGGATAAAGTAATGTAACCTGTCACGATTTTCATTCATCTCCATAAACAAATTTCTTGTAGTGCCTCAAGTGCTATATATCAACTCTTTTAGAGCTAGCCATACATAATTGTGCTTTGCCTTTAAATGGGACCTCCGCTGATGAACGGTTAGATTAACTTCCCGAGATTAGCTAGTCAAGGTGCACGTAAGCACACTCGAATGCCGCTACTGCGGCACAAGTAATATCCGTTAATAATTAGTTAAGCAGACTAAATAAATTGAATGAAAAGCTACAAATGAGAAGATCTAGCCACGTGATTCGCCATACTGATATAACTTTCAATCTACAGAAAAGTCTTGAATTAAAACAACTGTATGTAAACAATGCAACGCACCAGACGCCCATTTTGCAAGTATCCAATTGTTCTTCATAATTGGCACACAACATTCAAACGAAAGTATCAAATAAACAATGCCGTGGTCTAGTTTGTCTTCACAAAGGGGTTCAACGGTCTTACAATTTTTCTATACAAAACGTCACATCAACTTGTTAAAAAAAAGGAAATTGACATTTACACTCCTCTTTTTGACATATACACGGCTTTTTTTTGGTCTTTATTTAGTGTGGATTTACTCTATTGCCCTTTGATGTGTAAAAAAATAAACTTATTAAAGGGTAAAAGGATAAATTCACATGAATAAAGACAAAAAAGAGAGTGCATGTGGTAATAAAAAGGATTGTAGAAGTCAATTCCCAAAAAAAAAAAAAAAAAATCAAAAAATCCAAAGAAAACATTTCAACATTTTGAAAAATTAACATTGATCGATCCCCCGGCCACATCCTAATTTAATTCCCATGTGGTCATAAAGTGTGACTATTAAAATGTGTACCAGTAGTACGTTTTGGTTTCAACTATTATTTGGTAAAAGCAATTATCCATGCACATACAGCGTGCCAGTCCAAGAACAGATGAACCTCCAACTACCCCCCTAAAGAGTCGGCTACTAAACGACGCAACCGAGGGATTTATATAACTTGTGCATATCGTGCAACAATGGATACCATATGATGATAAAGGGGAAAAAAAGGACATTATGAAAAAGTTTTTTTTTTTTATTGACTCAAGTGTCTGAATCAATTTACGCACACGTGACAGTGTGATGAATTTATTAATCTGATCCGTTCGGATATGATAAATTTGTCATACAGGTTAAATGTGCGGTCATATGCGAATGTGAAAAATTTTATCATAACATTGGAGTGAAATGCACATATGTTTTAGAGAAGTCATGGGAAAGAGATGATCCGTTCTGCTGGCAATGCAAACCATGAGTTTCGACCACCTCATTGTGGGCTCACTGTGCGTTTATTAGGGATCTGGGAATCGTTCATTTTATATGCCCGCAAAATAATATATTCCTTGAAAAAATTACTTTGATTGGACATTGATAGATATATCAAAATTTAAATTTTGGTTTATAAATGGATGGTCGATCATGGACAGTTTAACCTTAAAATTATTGACAAACTCAAACCGTTCATTTTATAACCTAATGTCTAATCAACATTATTTTTTGGCGTGAATATAGGAGTACTATTCTATGAGCCTCATAAAATGAACAATTTCAATTATAACAATAAATACACGGCGCGGCCCACAATGGTAGTGGTGGAAAACCCACCGTTTCCACTACCATCGGAAAGAATTTAATCTCTGTGGGAAAATACATGTTGAAGCTAATTAATACTACAATGAGGTATAGTGATCAATAGGCCGCCTTGTTCCTCCAACAGGAGATGTCAAATTGGTGATGTATGTGGCACTTTAATACCAAGCTCTCTCTTTCCAATCCTTATATCAAAAAAAATAAAGCTTAAACTTGGGGGACCTCAAACGGAAGAATTCCTTTATTAACTTCAATAGTAAGTTTTTGAACTTGCAAAAGTAAGTTTTTGAAAATTGGCATGAGGAATGAGAGATGTCAAAGCCACCTCAGTTTTGACATGAGTGAAGCTATATCTGTTGGATTGTCCATTTATGCCACAAGTGACCGTTGAAGATGTCACCTCAGCTTTGACATCTCCCGTTGGAGATGCTATAAGAGCATCTCCAACCTTGATATCAAATTGGGGATGTCAAATTTTTTTTGAAGGCTGACGTGGCAATTTGGCATCTCCAATTTGACATCAAAATCTTCCTTTCCAACCCTTATGCCAAATTCTATTTATTTGACATCAAGCTATCCTCTCCAACCCTTAATGTCAACCCTTAAATGTCATTTTTTGAAATTTGGCAGGCAAGTTGTAGGTAGTCAAAGTTGGCATGCTTCCTTCCCCCTTCATCCATGTCAGAAGCCACATAGGATTTGGCCTAATAGAAGGCATCTGGGTTGGATTGTCAATTAGTGTCAAATATTACCGTTTCAAGCTCCACGTCAGATTTGACATCTCCCGTTGGAGATACTCATCTCCAACCCTTGATATCAAATTGAGGATGTCAAATTTTTTTTGAAGGCTGATGTGGCAATTTGGCATCTCCAATTTGACATCAAAGTCTTTCTATCCAACCCTTGATGTCAAATTATATTTATTTGATATCAAATTATTTCCCTCCAACCCTTATGTCAAAATGCAAATAGGCATTTTTTGAAATTTGGCATGGAGGAGGGAGGTTGTCAAAGTTGGCAACTTTGCCATTCCCTTCAAAGCCACTTCACCTCCCTTCAAAGCCATGTCACTTTTGGCATGATAGAAGGTAACATGGTTGGATGGTGATTTAATGTCAAAACTAGCCGTTTGAGTGTCCACCTCAGCTTTGACATCTCCCATTGGAGATGAGAGCTTAATTAGCAGCCTTTGGGCTTTTTGAGTGTTGTCTTTATTAAAAAATAATAATTGCAATTTTTAAGTGACTTGTTCCTCCAAGAGTCATACTAATTTGTTACTTTTTTCAATTCATCTCAACAAGACGAAACAACAGTTCATAAAAGTTTGGCGCAAAATTAACAAATATGAAAAAAAAATTGAACAAAAACGAAACTCACAAAGTCCTTAAAGCTCAAGGCGATGTGAACAATATTGGAAACACATACTGTATACTAGCGAAACGAAAACAAGAAGGTACGTTATCGTGTGGCGAAATCAAAAAACCTTAAATTTGAAAACGAGGAGACTGTGACCACCAATAATAGGTTGAAGATTTTTTTGGGCGTGGATCACAATATTGACTGCCGTTAATTTTGGAAAATGATACTCCTCCGTCCTATAATGTTTGGCATTTTTAGGAATCCGTGTCATTTTTAAATTACATATATCTTTCAATCCATGATATTTTAGGCGATTTTTTGAACTTTGTTTAATAGAACAAATTAAACTTTATCAAATAAAATCCATATTGTTTATAAAAAATATTATGGATTAAAAGATATAGTTAATTTTTTCATAAGGCTGGAATAGTGAAAGTGCCAAACATTATAGGATGGAGAGAGTACGATATTCTCTTATTGTTTTAAAATGAGAAATCACGCGTAAAAACGATGAAAACCTAATCTGCCAAAGTGACCAAGATGAAACCTTACGTCGTACCCATAATTAGGATCATGATTTAATTAATTTCTGATTAACAAATTATTTTAGCTGGCACAAGTTGTTTCATCATTAATATCAATTGCCTCCATCAACGACTCGCCTATCAAAAATGTTGATGGTAATTATTAAAGGTTTTGAATCAATTATTCTATTAATAAAAATTATTAAAATTTTTGGGAGACCATTATTTTGTCATTTACAAATCCTCGTTGAATATTGCGTCCCACAAAGAGTAGGGTTCAGGCTCCTTCTTATTAAATGTTTAGGGTCCCACGAAATAATAAGAATAGAAGAACAAAGGCTAAAGAATGATTGAGGGCATAAACGTCTTTTCACAAGTTGTAGAAGAAATCAATATTGGGTGAGGCCCACAAGCTCCTACTTATTAATGCTATGTTTGGTTTGGTTTTTAAATTTTTTTTTTGAAATATAGTAGGAGTAATAAGTGGAGAGAGATAGAGAGAGAAATGTTGAAAGTAGGCGGAATCTAGGGGATATTTTTTAAAAGGGAAATGATATTGACACTCCAAAAATTGATGCAGATACTCCAAAAAATAAAGAAAAGTAGCTTTGGAGTTACACTAATTTTAGAGTGCCTGCATCAATTTTTAGAGTGTTAATATCATTTTCCTTTTTGAAAAAATCTTTTTGAATTGTAAAGAGAACAAAGCATAAATGTAGTGGGTCCCGTTTTTGAAATATAAGTTTGATGTTGTATTGTTGTGGGTCCCACGAAATAATATAGACAAAAGCACAGAGATCAAAGAAAGACTGAAGGCATAAAAAAAAAGTTGCAAGAAAAATTCAACTCCCACTTTATACTTAGAAATATGGTAGAATGAAGTGATACTGATAAAAGAAGATTTATGGTAGTACTCAATAAAAATAGCGCAAAAGAGCAATTATAGATTGCTAGTAAAAAAAAAAATTAAACATTTTAAAACTTAATGGCGGGGATTAATATTAGAAGGAAGTTCATAGCGTCCATTGAAAGTGTTGCAAAGCTTAATTATAATGTGAAGTCCTCCTACAATGGTTCATAATCAAAAACACTTTTTTACTCCAATAGAAAGATATAGAGAAAATTGGAAATAAATATAAGTAAGCGGGTTAATTGATAGCGATGAGAAGAGAGATCGAGAGAAAGGAAATAGGGAGTGTGTGGTCCCCATTGAATTTGATTATATATTTAAAGAAAAAAGGTTTGCGAATTTCGGCTATCCAAAGATTAAAATTTAATTATTGATTGAGAGGTTGCTAAATTTGGTTATGCCATTGTGAGCCATATTTTAAATCAACGTTTCAAACTTTAGAAATCTTTTACTTAGTTTTGATTATGCCATTTTGGATACCCTTGCTAAGTTTCAGTTAAAAAAAGTCTAATATTAGACAAGGCTTTCTGTTCAAAAAAAAAAAGACAAGGCTTAAGACTGCATGTGCGTGGTTATTTGTGATTGGAGAGGAAGATTAATATTGCAGCAAGAGCTATTCAGGCACAGTATATTACGGATCGATGGTGGAAGCATTGCCAGGAATACACACCTGACAATGGAATTG
Source organism: Rhododendron kiyosumense (assembly GCA_019656275.1). Lineage (NCBI taxonomy): Eukaryota > Viridiplantae > Streptophyta > Magnoliopsida > Ericales > Ericaceae > Rhododendron > Rhododendron kiyosumense. The sequence continues at coordinate 255,942 of BPLS01000220.1, read as the reverse complement.
GGAATAGAAATTAAGAAATCACTGTTGAGTGTTGAGGGTGATCGATCGTCATATGCGTCACCGGTGCAAGGCGGAGCATTGGACTGTTGGCGTTATCGTGACAGATATTCTACGGTCTTTTGATGATCGGGAGAAAGTTGAAGTGAATTTTGTGAGGAGTGGATAGGTGTTGTTGTACTTGGGAGTTTAGCCCTTCATTGTGGCTTCAGTCTCCCCTCCAAGGATTGATGCCCGCTCTAATGTTCTTTGTGGTATCATTTATAAAATGTAGTTCTATCGTTTGACGGGAAAAAAAAAAGCTTAATAGACAATAAGGCAATTAATAGTGTCCGTATATTAGTCTCATACAGGCACGAAAGAAAAAAAGATTCTCATAAAGAAGAGATAGTAATTACTATTGTCTTCGGATTTGAACCCTTAACTTATCAGTTGAAAATGTACAAAGATAGTCTGCTAGTAAAAGTAGGACACGGCTTGTTTGCCGCCGTTTCGGGGCTAGACTGCGCCCGCATAGTTTGGCCAGTTGTGTTATTATTTTGGGTCAATTTGATGAGCGGATTGATTGACATTGTAGAGCTCATTGAGTACAACAGTCACACAAAAAATCAAGTCAATTAAATACCGAATGATAACTAATCAAAGAACATTTAGATTGAAAAAAATATGCCCTTCAAGCTGTGCCAAATTCATTTGGTTTCCATATAAATGTGCTCCAATTATATGCCAGTACATGGTATGCGATTGACTTGATTTTTCATGCGTTTGTTATACTCAACAAGCTCTGCAATGTCAATAAATCAGATAATGGAATTGACCCGAAATAAAAACACAACTGGCCAAATTGCGCGGGTGCAGTCAAGCCCCAAAACGGTGGACCAGCCATCTTCTTTTACATACTCCTAAAAGCAAGCTGCGTAAAGCAACCAAAATTGATCTCTGGTTTTATTTGGAAGGACAGGAAATATATTGTACACGAGTTAGACAAATAACAAATTTATATCAAATGAAGGATATACACCAAAGATAAATTTATCAGATGGACACAGGGATGGAGCCAGGGAGGGGCTAGTAAGTGCGGTCCCCCCTGCAAAAAGAAAAAGAAACACTACTATTATATGTAAAAAGAAAAAATTCCAATGAAAGTATATAGACTCACCCCTGTGTGGTGAAATTTCTGGCTCCGTTCCTAGATGGACGTTAGAAGTCGGAGAAACACAGCAAGGTATCGATTAATTAACAATCATAACTTAACATCCTCTTTGAATATTTCCCAATTTGCTTGATCGTAAAGGCAAAAACTTTCAATTGGTTCACCTACTTGATAAGTTTTTTTTTGATCCGGACCTACTTGATAAGTTAAAAAATAAAATTGGTTTCCAACATGTGGAAATTGAGTGGAGAAACTCGATTTCAACATACTTTTTAAACCTATCTAGCCCAAAAGTTAGACAATTATACTTCACTGTGATTTTTTTATACTACTTCACTGTGGTTTGATATAAAGTTAGTATAAAATAATGTCAAATATTCTTTGATGTAAAACAAACGTGTTTTTTTATAAAATATATATATATAGTAAACGGCAAAAAGTTACAAGTAGAACAAAAATGGCACATGATATTGATTGCGAATCAACAAAATTCTACTGTCGGCCTACATATTTGAATTTCTTTGTAGACACTTTATTTTTCTTGCAGATATTTATGACCCAATTAAGATAACGACTTCGCTTAATATTATTTTGATTTTATGTAAACAAGTCTAACCATGACTAAGATCTCAGGTTCAATTCTCTTTGCTAAGAATTTTCGGGCCACCTCACCACCATGCGTTAAGCGTGTGAAATGATTGTGGGATGGACTGAAGGGATTAGTTCGAAGTATCCGCAAATTGATCCGAAACACCCTGCATTACTAGAAAAAAAAGTCTAACCATGACCACCTTGAATCCTTGAAGTAAGCTAGCTACTAGCTTTAAGAGAAATTGCACCACCCTTATGACTAACACTGAGAATAAGACAGCAACTTAACTTAAAATATCTTTATAATATTCCATTGTCAAACCACGACCAAATTCGATACCGCTAACCACGAGTACTATTTTACTATATAATAAAAAATAATTACTTATTCATATTTCGCCAAAAAAAGAAAGAGAGGGGGGAGGCACGGTTAATAATTTAGGAAGTGCGAAAATCATTCCCCAAACAAATTGCTCATATTAGGGACGAGCTTCAAATAGTTAGTCATCTTATTTGGTTCAATGTGAGAGAACTTTGAACACATACACCAAAATTAGGTTTTCCTTTTTTTCTTTTGCCAAAACGATAAAAAATGATATTATAAACTAAGAACCAATACATCAAGAAAAAATTTCATCCCTAAACAGGGGATTAAGAAACCAAACAAGAGGGGATTCCGTCCAAAAACTACACCCAACTCCAACTAAACGCATCGCTCCAAACAGTCGGAGCACTACAGAAAACAACAAAAAAACACGGGGTGATAGAAGCCCCACAAACGCGAAGAAATATTCCCACACAGGGGACACCAAAAAAGAGAATAAAAAGAGAAAAATTGGTAACGGAACCGAACGGAGTCCGCTAGCTGTACTAAAGCAAACTTCATCCACCAACCTAGATTTCCTACTCCGGCGGGGGAGGACCCTTCTGCCAACCACGTACTGCAAGGCACTACCTCCAAAAGCCGTCGGACTACACGGCGGAAAAGGTGGAGGACGGGTGGCAGCCGGCAAATGGTGGTTTGGGAAGGAGGAGGATGGAGGTGAAGGGGGAATGAGAGAAAACCTCTGAGATTTAAGATTGAGAGATGGAAAAACCCCACGAGGGGGAGAAAATATCCCTCCCCTCTCGTCACCCATTGGGGCGTAAAATCCTGACGGGGAGGGAAATGAGGAGATGCGGGGCGGCGGCTTCTTTAGGGTTGGAGAGAGAGAGAGAGAACCACTAACGTGTTGGCTCTGTTTAAAGCTCTTAGTCAGAGAATTTTATTATGTCTCGTTCCAGAAACCTTTTTAAAAAATAAACAGCTTATTTCATATTTTTTAACTCAAAAATAATACAAATAAAAAATAATTTTTCAATTTTTTTTTTGCATCGTATAAAGAGATCTTTCAAACAAGATCCGTATTGCATATTTTTATATTTAAATAAACCCATAATCTTTTAGTTTAAAACTGCCTTCTTTAAAAATAAGGACTTTTTTTGCATTCTAGAACGGAGCCTCAGGGTCACCAAAATTAGGTTTGAGGTGCTGAAGGTTGTCACTGTCTGAGACATAAGTTGGGCCAAACCATGATCATTCCTCACAAATTCCCCAGTCGGGAAAGGTTGCTCTCTGTAGTCTATACTAATAATTTCCATCTTAATATCCTCCTATAATGTAAAATGGGGCCTACCACTTTGCTGCATGATCTAGTGAAATTGCTTTGTATCTACTATCTAGACTACAATTTGTTTATTCTGCTTGTAAAATATTGATCGTATACCGATAAATTCATGAGTAAATTAATTTTGTCTTCAGACAAATGGATGTTCAAAAGATTTACAGTTTGTTTTTCCTAAGAAACCTATGCTTTGTTCATTTGCCAATCGAGATCCGATCAACCTGACTCTTTGAATGTATAATTTACACATTAAAGCATGCACGATGAATGGTTTAAATCATTAACATGAACTCACCGCGGGTCTTAATTGTAGTGAAATTGGGGTACCATATATGTTGGAAAAATATGATAGGTGGTATAGGATTTTCCGCTAGAATTAGAAGCTCAACACGAAGACTCACTACTCTCAAAAACTCCTCTCAAAATCCAAACTAAAATTTATTGAATTCCATGCACAAGAGTTTTTTGAGACCCAAAACGAGCAAGTGAATCAATCAAAAATATTGATGACTAAATAAAATAATCAACCCAAATATCTATAGAGAAAAAATGAGAAAAGCCTATGGAGTGGTCGAAGCAAGTGAAGCCACACTATTATTAGGATCAATTAATACACCACATTCTTCATCGGATTTGATCAATATTAGTGTTCTTTCCTTAAGATATAATAACCTTCTAGTCCACCTCCGTGCAATAAAGCGGAACCAATTGATTGTCCAAACACTCAAAAGTGAGTACTACTTTACATAAATAAAGTTAGGGCAAATTATAGTTATTCCCCTCTAACTATGCCTCGCGTACACTTACCCCCCTCTAACTTTTTTTTTGGCACTTAACCCCCTCAAACTAACTGAAATTCAAACGATCATAATTTCAAACGGTCATAACTTTTTCATCCAAAATAAAAAATATTGAAATTATATATCGATTTCGAGGTCTTGAAGTCAGCTTTCTAATGACACCAAAATCACATCACGATTCAAAGCACACAGAAAGTTATGATCAAAAGAGTAATGACTGGTAGACAGAAAGACCGTTTTGATCATAACTTTTTGTATGCTTTGAATTGTGATGTGATTTTGGTGTCATTAGAAAGCTGACTTCAAGACCTCGAAATCGATATATAATTTGCATATTTTCGATTTTGGACGAAGAAGTTATGACCGTTTGAAGTTATGACCGTTTGAATTTCAGTTAGTTTGAGGGGGTTAAGTGCCAAAAAAAAAGTTAGAGGGGATAAGTGTACGCGAGGCATAGTTAGAGGGGATAACTATAATTTGCCCATAAAGTTATCAACTATTTGTGAAAATATACAGGACGAAACTCTCTTTTGAAGCAAAACGAGTTTCTTTGGGTACAGATCCTTCTGCAGAGATTGTGCACAGTTGGCTTTGTGGGCACACTTTTGTGGGTCAAAACACAAATGGTTCAAGTCCTTCACTAATTTTAAAATATTTTTTGAGTAAAAATAAAAATGAGCTCAGTCGAATAACTATAAGTGCTTGATCTAATTGTTAAGAAAATGAATCCCATATTGCTTGGGAGTGGAATGGGTGATCACTTAATAACATTTGGGACCTCTCCACTCATTGTCAATTGGTTTTGAGATGGATATAAAGTTTCTACATGATATCAGAGCCAGGCCCGTTCCACTCCACAGTTTATAAAATTCACAATCCACACCCCACGATGACAGACCAGCAAAAAGGCTGCACGATGATAGGACCCAAAAAAGTGGCCACACGTGACAGACCCCAAACGCGGCTGCACGTGAGGGGGAATGTTAAGAAAATGAATCTCACATTGCTTGGGAGTGGAATGGGTGATCACTTAATAACATTTGGGATCTCTCCACTCATTGCCAATTGATTTTGAGATGGATATAAAGTTTCTACACTAATTTTTTAACCTGTCATTTAGAATCCTAAATTCTCAATGAAAGGTTAAACAATAAGATCAAACACTTCCAAATATCTGATTAAGCTAATTTTTTAAAATTATGAACAACTTAGATCATTTGTGTGGGATTTCGAAGTGGGCTCACAAAGCTATCTTTGCACAATATGTGCATAAAAATATATACCCATAATCGTGTTCAATCATAGGCAATGGGGAGCAACAAGTATGTAACCACACACAAATACACAAACACTAAATTTGCACCACTTTGTGTATTTGTGTGTGATGGTAGCATTCGCCGAACTATGAGTACACCATTTAGTGTACACTAAATTTGCACCACATTGCATGAGACTCATTACGAGGTCTCACACTACTGATCAGAGCCGTTCAATTTGTTTAAAACATTATTTGAAAAATCCCCAGAGAATATGAGATCATTTAGATATCGGTAAGGGGTTCAATCTATTCTTTTAGTTGTTCCGGGAGGATATTCAAGTACAAAAATCGATCAAGCTCTTTCCAATATCCGAATGAGTTGAATTTTTACAGAGACTCTTAAAAACACGTTTTGAACACATTAAGCTGCCCGATCATTAATATGTTACACCAAAGCGGATCCCATACAATGTGGTGTGTATTTGGTGTAGACAGAATGGTGTTGCCATAATTTTTTGGGGTTATGGGTTCCCATACATCAAAAAAAAACTACAAGAACAACATTTGGTGTACACCAAATACACACCGTTTGTGTGGGACCTTCCTCGGGGTCCTACACAAATGATCACAATTGCTCAATTTATATAAAATACATTTTTAAGAATCTCTGGAAAAAAAAAATCAACTCAGTCAAATATCAGTAAAGATTTGTTCAATTCTACACTTGATTTTCTGATTTTTTTCAAGAATTCTCGAATATATATTTTAACAAATTAAACGGCTTTGAACGCTTGTGGAATCCCGAAATGAGTTAAACATAAAACGGTGTGCGTCTGGTGTACCCATAAGTAGCCTCACCACCCAACAAAAAGTTGGCCAGATACGGAGTACCATTTTCACATGGCGGTCCCGTCAAGCAACAGCCCTAAATTTTCCAAGTTGATGAAAGTGACTATATGTCGAGTTGGTGCGGCTTTGGCCAAAATCTGGCGTCATTTGATAGGCAATTTCGTCAAATAGAGCTTCCCAAGTCAAGCCAAATTTCATTTGGTCGTTGCAAGAGCCTCTTTTTTTGTTTTTTATCTTTCGAAAAGGGATTGCGCTTGCCTTTGAAGGCATGATACTGCCTCCATCCCAAAATATTCGTTCATTTTTCTGTTTAGAAATGTCTTCAAATTATTGTCCATTTTGAATGGTTGTATTCAAATTCAGACACAAAAGTTGAGAAAAAATGAATTGGATTGGAGCATAAAAAGCTTTTATTGCATTTTCAAGGGGTATAATTTTGGAAATTCCTTTAACAATTGTGTTCTATTTAGAAAGTTGAATTCCCTAGATCAACATTTCAGGACGAAGGGAGAAAGGAGTATTAATTAGGGTGAATATTACAATATGGTTAAGCAAAACCAAAGGTAATATTGTCGGTGAGCATTTACCCAAAACAAGAATAACAAAAATAATTTAATCTTTCAATTTGTCCAAAATTGACCTCTGACCTCCCTTACCCCAATTAATTATATTTTATTGCATTTTATAAAAGAATCATTATTGATCAACGAGAAATAAAATTAACATCCAAACAATTGTTTAAAATCTTAAGTAAACATCAGTGTCGGCACCGATGTTTAGGTTGTCCGGCCAAGCCCAACCTCAAGCTTGGTTGTCCGCTTATTATTAAGTCATAAAAAATACAAGGCAAAAAAATCAAGGTAACAATGTGCTTTTAGTTTAAATTCTATCAAAAAATTAAAATTAAAATGAAATTTGGATTATAGTGCTTTATGATTTAGCATGGTTCGATTCAAAAAAAATTGATGAATTTCTATTTATTTTATCTTTCATTTTTTTTGTTGATCATTGTTCTATATTTAATAATAAATTGAAAAAAGAAATATTATGGACCAACTTGAAAAAATACAAACCTAACTTAAAAAATGGTTAATTTTTTTATTGAAGTTTTTTTTAATTGGTGAGTTCTATGTATACATTATATACATATGCATGTATATTTTTAATATTTGCATACATCACTAAGTGAATGCGAATAGTTGTTTTTTTCTTTTTTTGGAGGAGTTTGCCATGCCGTTAAGGTTCTTATTTTCTGTTTTATGAGATAAGTCATTCTCTCATAATACATCACTTTTAATTTAAAAAATAAATACTTATTTTAGTGAATTGAACACTCCCTAATTGTTGATGTAGAAGAAGTATCTCCCAAAATTAAAAATGGACACCAACAACAAATGCCCTTTCATTTCTGGACAAATTACAAAAAAAAGAGCGAAAATTGGGTGCACTACAGGAAGGAGAGAGAGAGAGAGATTTTAAAGGAAAAGACTGAAAAAATGATATCTCAGTGTTGGGCACATGAATTGAACCTGGGCTCACCTAAATATGAGGGAACTTAGTATGCCCAACTAACCAACAAACCCACACAATCCTTCATGTTGTGTTTGCGTCCAAATAAAAATATATACGTATTTATATTTACATGGAATTTTATTTTTTGGGTTGCTCTAACCCGAGGGTTGCCCAATCCAACTGGCTTGTGGGGCTTACCCGGGGCCGAGCACTAAACATGCATCTTAGAAGAGAGAACCAAGATACTTGATTTTTTATGTTTCGCTTGCTCTCCACTTTTTTCTTACCATAACAAGTCTTTGTGAAAGAAATCCAACGATAAGAAAAAAGAAGACGTGAGGAGACCTGAAATTTTTGATTCTCTCCTATTGGATTATAGGAAGATCCAGATTTTCAAAAAGAACTCATTTCCTCGTTTTTTCCTTTGTGACTTAACACATGATAAGGACTTGGTACGCCCCCAATCATTTTATTTTGAAACGGAAGGTAGTTGAAGATCACAAGTTATAATTGCGTTGCGTGTAATTAAAATCATAGTACTCTTTCACGTTTTTAAAAGAAGACTTAGATTCGAGTTAATGAATTGAAAGGCGTCAACTGTTTGCTGTGTTAAACTTACCGAGGAGTAGAACAATATATGACACTCGAAACATGAACACGTTCATAAAAAGAAAAGAACGATTTAGATTCACAGCACCATGTATATCCCAACATTTTTTAACTTAGTAACCCACATTACAAAGACAACCCTCTTTTTATGTTTTGTGAGTCTTTGGATACATGGGGCGTAAAATATAATAGCACGAAAAATTGGAGTAAATGGAACAACCCATCCAAAGGGTCGAAAATTCCAATATATTTGACCTTCCACGCCATGTATAAGAAGAAAATAAATTCTTTACATATGCAGTATAAACATGCGGAGTATATATATATATATATATATAGGAGTTTACGCATACGTACCCAATTATTAGCAAATGACACGTCATTATGGATTGAGAAATTTAAGAAATCTACCAACTGTTAAACCAAGGTTTAAATCAGATAGGTACCACTTAACCTTGGTTAGCTTCATTAATCGATTGAAGTTACATGAAAAGGATCGAAGGGAAAACATGGCCTTGTGCCCTTGTGATTGTCGTGTTTTCTCTGCCATCATCGAAGACCTACGAAGGTCAACGAGAGTTTATTTTCTCTTCGTTTTCTTTTGTTTCAGTTCAACCTAGTTAATCAATTAGAAATCATGATTAGGTTACAGAAATTAATGACTAACTAAGCTTGAGTGGTACTAATCTAATTTAAGGAAAAAACTACGGTACACAAGTATGTACCATATTCACCCGTATAATTAAACCATTGAGAGACGTAACTAAACCATTAAGAGACATACTATAGGCATAACATTTTAGGCGTAACCAAAATCATTGAAAGGAGTAACATAAACATAACCGTACATACATTAACCATTGAGATGACATAACTTTAACTATTGAGAGACTAACATTTTTAGTTATACTGGATGTGTACTGCCTATGATTACGCAGCATGAATAAAGAATTTATCATTCCACTCCATATAGTATATGAGTCAAAGCATTACCATCGCGGTTTTAAGGTAAAGAAAAAGAGAGGAATCTGAAGAAACAATTCTAATGTTGAACCTTTCTCCACGAAGACTGACACTTCCCCGTCCCAAATTGTATGTCAATTTTTTTTATCAAAAATGCTAGAGGCACATCAATGTGGTATACCTCAGCCACACCCCTCTCACATACAGGGGGGCCCACTGGAACGGGCCTCACCTGTATGTTAGAGGGGTGTGGCTGAAGTGTGCCACACCTGATGTGCCCCTAGTACCTCTCTTTTATTATATCGGTGCCAATTTTAATTTCTTATATCTTTCAATATGGATATCAAAAAAAATGCAATATGGATTTTATTTAATAGTTCTCAATAAATTCTATTATACAAAGTTTTCAAACCCATAAAAAACATTATAGATTAAAAGTTATAAGCGATAAAAAATAACACGAGTTTCAAAAATTGTCATCCTTTTTGTGAGGAAGGGAGTGTCTTTTGGGAAAATGAATTGACACACACACCTATAATCCATCACAAATTTTGAAAATGTTCGATTTATGCAACTGTCACATGCAACTTGTGAAATTCACATGTACATAAGACAATTACATATGCAAATTATTACTTTTTTCGGACTCCAACTTAGTTTTAGTTTTAATTTTGTTTCTAATCATTACCTTACTTCTTGTTTTAATTATTACCCTATTTTTTCAATTATTACTTTCTCATCTCTCTCTATCTCTCTCCAATCATTACCCATATCTTCAATCATTACTTTATTTCTCTCTCTACCCACTATTAAAACTAAACTAAACTAAACTTCCAATCAAAATACATTACCAAAAACATCTATCTTTGTCGGTAGCATTGCTGTAGCTTCTAAGAGCAAGTTCACCAATATGCCAAAGCTCACGCCAAAGCTTAAATTTGGCATCAAGAATGGCAAAACGTACTCTAAACTTGTGCCGGCAAAACCGTACCAAATCGGAGTAACATTGTTAACTTTTTAACACTGTAGCAAGTCGCAATCATCCTTGTTTAGTACCAAATTTGACATCCAATCTGGCAATTGCAAAAATTTGGCGCATCATCCAAATCATTTAGGCTCCGTTCCGGAATCGAAATAAGAACTTATTTTTTGTCTAATAATAAGGTGTGTTCCGGAAAAGGGTGAATAAGTACTTATTTTTCAAGAAGGTAATTTTTAAGCTCAAAAATCACGTGCTTACGCAAATAATTTTCCTATCACTATGGATCTTGTTTGATAGATCTCATTGAGATCTTTAATACGGTGCAAAAAAAATTGAAAAATTATTTTTCATTTACATTATTTTTGAGTTTGAAAATGTGAAAATAAGCTTCTTATTTGAGTTTTGTGAAAGAAAACTCCAAAATAAGTACTTGTAAAATAAGAAGGGTTCCGGAACGGAGCCTTAATATATCAAAAGCAAGATGGATTTAACTCAACAGTTTGGATTAGAAACTTTGCTAAAATGATACCAAACCGGTGGAGTGGCAATGCTATATTTTAGCTTTTAGACACTATAATAACAAGCCATATAGTATATTAAAAGAGAAATGATTTTGGCACTTCATA